>JAODAL010033279.1:0-45780 GCA_025379985.1 Phyllomedusa bahiana | reverse complement strand
GTGTTGTGATCGGGACCCGGGGGCCTCCCTTAGCACAGTGCAGCTCTTCTTACTTCTTTGAGGCATATGGAAGCGGGCAGAAATGTGTTTTTGTCTCTAGCCGGGCCTATAAGGCTGCTGGAAGAGGAACGGGAGCGAGCTCCCCGTGGGAGTTGCTGCACTAAACGGAAAGCTTTGCGGTCATCCAATTGGATTGCAGACCACTGCTTTATGTAAATGAGATATGCAAAGCATGCTGGGAAAAGTACCATCTGCTGATACCGGCGGACTATAAATATTCACGACATCCCTGAAATAGAGTGGGACGGTGAGAGTACTTAGCTTGTAGTCCAATAGAAAAGATGGATGAGCACCAGCAAAAGTTGTAGATAAAATATCAAAAATTTATTGTAGAAATTCCATAAAACGGCCACAAACAAGCCACACAAAATGAACGTGTGCACACACTGGAGAATCAGAGGGGTGGTCAGCTGACGCATTTCGGGCTCAGTTCAGCCCTTAGTCATAGCTCAGCTCCCTTTGAAAAAGCGTTGGCGAAACGCGCGTCGGGGCGCACGGAGGTCTGGGTATCACCAGCATTGGATTTCAGTACGTTCCCAGGCGATCACCTCTCGTGTTGCATGGTAATATATTGCATATTGACATGGGTAGCATCTTTTGCATTTACATTATGAGGTTGGTTGCTTACGATAATGCCATTGCATTTTCATATATCTAAAATAATTTTTGGGGACGGTATCCCAGACCTCCGTGTTTGTTTTTTGTCATTTTTATCTGGGTGGGGGGGCTTTGTATAGGTTTATTTTATAACAATTTGTTTGGAATATGTTTTTGCATTTTGTTTTTTGTAGTGGATAAATTGGTATTTCTTCAATAAAGTTTTGGATATTTTTATATGGGTGGCCCCTTTGTCGGTTTTTCTATCTTGAATGGTTAACCCCATTACTTTACACATATGTTGTTGCATGTTACCCCGGATATATATTTTTGTAGGTTAGCCCGTCTTGAAAGAGAAAAACCAGAAATGTAGATAGTTTTGCAAATTTATTAAACACGAAAAACTGAAATATCACATCGTCTTAAGTATTCAGACCCTTTCCTCAGTGTTGAGTAGAAGCACCCTTTTTAGCTAGTGCAGCCATGAGTCTTCTTGGGAATGATGCAACAAGTTTTTCACACCTGGATTTGGGGATCCTCTTCCATTCTTCTTTGCAGATCCTCTCCAGTTCCCTCAGGTTGGATGGTGAACGTTGGTGGACAGCCATTTTCAAGTGTCTCCAGAGATGATCTATTGGGTTTAGGTCAGGGCTCTGGCTGGACCAGTCAAGAATGGTCACAGAGTTGTTCTGAAGCCACTGCTTTGTTATTTTAGCTGTGTGCCTAGGGTCGTTGTTTTAGTGGAAGATGAGCCTTCGGCCCAGTCTGGTGTCCAGAGCACCATGGAAGAGGTTTTCATGCAGGATATCTCTGTACTCAGCCGCATTCATCATTCCTTCAATTACAACCGGTCGTCCTGTCCCTGCAGCTGAAAAACACCCCCCTAGCATGATGTTGCCACCGCAACTGTTTCACTGTTGTGATTGTATTGGGCAGGTGATGAGCAGTGCCTGGCTTTCTCCACGCGTACCGCTTTGAATTAACACCCAAAAGGTCAATTTTCTTCTCATCCGACCAGAGAATCTTATTTCTCCTAGCCCGGGAGTCCTTCATGTATCTTTTTGCAAACCGAAACGGGCTTTCAACGTCTTGCAGAGGAGAGGCTTCTGTCGGCACACTGCCCCATAAAGACCGACTGCGGAGGCTGCAGCGATAGTTGACTGTGGAACTTTCTCCCATCCCCCTATGCCTCCGGGAGCTCAGCCACATGAACTTGGGTCTTCTTTCCCTCTCTCACAAGCTTTCTCCCACGATCTTGGTTTGGCGGGAGGGCCCATGTCGGAAAGATTTGTAGTCACCCAAACTTTTTCCCATTTAAGGATTATGGGGGCCCACTGGCTCTTAGGATCCTTGAGTGCTCAGACATTTTTTGTAACCCGGCCAGGTCGTGCTTGCCACCATTTTTTCTCTGACCCCTTTGGGCAGTTCCTTAGCCCCTCATGATTCTATTTCCTGACAGCGTGGAGCTGTGAGGTCTTATAGACGGGGGGTGTGCCTTTGTTAATCATTTCGTTAAACACAGCGGACCCAAAGGGAGTAAACCTTCTCAAAAACGGGAAGGAAATGGACACAGCAGTTAAAATTTTGGCACAGCAAAAAGGGTCTGAATAATAAATCTGGTATTTCAGTTTTCTTGTTAAAATACATTTGCAAAATATCTACATTTCTGGGAGGTTTTCTTTAAATGGGGGGTCAGAGTATACATTCAGGGAGAAAAAACAAAGAATTTTTTGATTTTCCCAAATGGTTTGAAATGAAACAAAAGTAAAAAATTAAAAGGGGGTCTGAATACTTTCCGTACCCCTTACTACAAAAAAACCCAGGGAAAACTAGCGCACACGTCCGTGTTTGTGCTTTTTCCTGGGATCATACAGTCGGGGCATTCCAGGACACCTCTGGATTCCAGGATTCGGGGGCTGCCTGGTATCACAAAGGGGACGGGATGCGGTGGCTGACCCACACCCCGGCTATCTTTCCCCTGACCCAACCGCTCCCCTTTCCCCCTATGTGCTGTATCATCTTTAAAAAAAGCTTTTTTTGAATGATAAAATTTTATTAAAAACCAAACGTTAATACATGCACAACCTAACCACAAACGTAGCTTGGGAATAATTTACATTTCAACATAGAGCATACATTCAATATTCCTCCCGATGGGGGAATTATGAAAATCCATGTAATCTATTACTAGTCCCATTTGCAATTCTACACTATCATCCATCACATTTCTACGTAATGTAACTATGAAATAAGTTTAGCCCGTGTGGAAAAGGTTAGGGGGGGAAAGTGGAGGCGAATTTTGGGGGAGGCAAACAGGGGGGGTGGGGGGGATACACATGGCCCGAAGCTTTATTAAAATGATACACAGAACAATGGGGGGAAGGGGTTTTAAGGGAAAGGACAAATTTTAAGCAAAAAAGAACAAGCAAATATGCTTTAAATATCGCGTCCCCTCCAATTATCCGGCTTTAATAGCTCGGGGCTGGCTGGGGATCAGCCATCGACCCAATCTTCCCCCGACTTTCCCTCTTTTGGTAAATTTAAGGGGTTCCGGAGATCATAGACACCTTTTAAAACATTTCATAAGGCCCCAGGCCTCCTGGATGCCGCAACTGTGTTACCACAGGGAAGACCAATAAACAGGACGTGTGCTTTAAATTTTCCCTTTGTACGGGAGTCTTTAAGTTCGTGAGAAAGGGAACCCAACAAACGCTGAGAAAGGGGCACTCCTAAAAAGATGGATGCATTCCCCCCCACAAAAGGACCCGGGGGGAAATACCACTTTTTTACTCGGGTTCGGGCATGCATGAAGGACTTGGGGGCGCCCCCCCCTGGATGGCCATCCAAGACAGCCCTTGTGTTCTTTGGTGATCCTGCAAGAAGAAAGTAATTTCCCAGCGAGGAGACCCATGTCGCCCGGATACCGGGGACCCACTACAGGTGTTTTTGGGCCCCTTGATGAGTTTGTGGATTCCTTGGTTTTCCCACAAATGGGTTTCAACCCCTCCAGATGTCCCCCCCTCACGCGGGGTGATGTCCAAATAAAACCCAAAGGCGTCTCCAGTTGTAAGGGAAGGAGCATCCCACTACCCACCCCAGGAACGCCAAAAGGGGGCAGGGGGGAAAAAGGGGGGGAAAGGGACTCCGCAACTGCTCTTCTGAACAAGGGCAGAAATGAAATTTGAAAACAAAAAAAAAGCCTCAGCATGGGGGGAATCGGGAATCCCTTTCCACCCTTCAGGGGATCCTTGTAGGAATCTCCACTTGACACGATCCATCTTTGAACCCCAGATGAGGTAGAACACGGGCTTGGGTAATGCCCGACACACATGGCAGGGGGCCAGGCCCTCGTATGTACAGAAAAACCCGGCAGGATCCGTTAATAAAACCAATTCTTTTCCCCTCCAGGGTGACCCCCTCAGACTCCAAGAGGGCTGTTGATTGACCAAAAACAAGCCCCCTCCCAGACTTTAGGCTGCCCCCTTCTTTCCCGAACCAGACTCCGGGGATCTTGAGAAATCCGGTTGCACGGAAAAGGGGAAAGGGGGGGAAGACACTGCCATTCCCAAATCATGGCCTCCGACCCCGCAGTTGTCCTTTGCTTTTGAAGCCTTGCCGAACTCCTCGCAGGTCGGGACGAGTCCGTCACTGATCGGGGTCACGCAGAAACCGTCTGTCGCCCATGTAGAGCGAGCATTGATTTTGGGGCTTCCGAGCCCGGTGCGGTGTCCCCCTGATCTCTCCATTTGGCGGGTAGCCTCAGCGTGTTCTATCAACACACAAAAAAAGGGGAGGGAAAGAGGACAGCCCTTTTCGACCCCGGGCAGGATGCTGAGGGGTTTAGTCTTCCAGCCTTCACCCAACCCAGCGAAAATGTCACGATAATGACGAGCAAAAAAAAAATTTTCCCCAAACCAAGCTGGGGAAAGCCTTACCATGAAAACGTGGGAGACTTGGGCGAAGGCCTTCTCCTGATCCAGAAGACCAGGGCTCAGGTGCCGGTGGCCTTGGATGTAGTGGCCATGTCCCCCACCAGAGTGGATATCCCAATCCGGACCAGGAAAGCCAGGTTTGGTCCCGGGTTTATATCGCCAAACAGATTTTTAAACCCTTTTGCCATTACCTTTGCCCGAATCTTGTATCGATGTAAAACAGGGAAAAAGGGGGCCAGTTCTTAGATCTAACCTTCTCCCTTGCGCTTTAAAAAAAATGGATATCATGCCCCCTCACGATCGGGCATTCTGCCCTCCGCCCCCATCCGCTTAGACCTCCCGCAGGTCCGGGCAGATCAGGTCACCCCCGCGACAAATTCGGCCCTGCCGTTCTAAAGGATTTGGGGGGCCGAGAAAAAGCCCCCTACTGTCAAAGGGGGGGATTCTTACGGGGGGGGGACCTACGGGGTCAAGGGTGTTGTGATACCCCCTTTTAACTTCTCCGCTATGTCTTCATCCGTAGGTTTGGGGGCGAGACGACCCCCATCACCTCCTCCTTACCCGTTCCATTTTTCCGGGGCTATCTTCAGCTCGTTCAAAGGGGTGTGTCCGGGCGTGGATCTTCCGAAGAAAAAAGAGTTACACTCTCACTTTTCTCCAGGTGTTCCACCTTGGGGCGAAAAAGGATTGCCGAGATTCCTCTCAAAATACCTTTTTAGGGCCCCTTTTTGGCCTCCTCCCGTATCCCGACGTCCCACCCCACCCCGGGGGGTCCTGTAGGGAAAAACCCGCTCTCGTTGACGCTTGAAGGCCCTCTTCCTTTCGCACGCCTCTGGGGCCCCTTTTCCTAAAGAAGTTGAAACCCACCTTCAAAAAACCCACCAGTCATAGGGTTTGAAAGAAAACCTTTTTCTTCCCCCAGACCCGATAGGGTCTCTAATTTTCCCGAGTACGTCCTCCCTATTCAACAGGGGGCAATTCAGCTTTCCCGGATCCCGGGCCCGGTAAAACCGGCCTAGGTGCCCTGGAAGTGAATGGCCCGTGGTCGAGAAAAAGCAAGGGGGCCAAAAGAACCTAAAACCCGCCGATCGCTTTGGGGACGAAACAAAGCCCAAACCTCGAGCGTAAAACCGTCAGACCGGCTCCCCGAATAGTTCCGGGGCCTTGCCCATACCGCCCAACACATCCCCCCCAAGGAGCCTCCGTTTTTCATCTCTATAAGCAGTTGGGCATGACATCATTTAGATGAAATGGGCCCGAAATCCTGCCCTCCCCCTTTAAGAACATTTTTAAACCGCCCGGGCCTACCACCCCCTCTGGTTAGTAGTGAGGGCCCACAGAACTGTAGAACTACAGGGGGTTGCCCCCTTTCCGGGAAGCGTACACGTTGATGAACTGAACGATTCCCCCGGCCCAGGGGCCGTCCACGACAGTAACCGCCCCCAGACGAGCTCCGGGGCCGATCAAACGTAAAAACCCCTCCCCCTAAACAAGATGGCCACCCCTGCTGACTTTTCGTCACCACCGCCAGACCAGAAGGAAGGACGTAACCCACCCCACAGAGATGGCGGTAGTCTCGCACGAAACCCAAAAAACGTCCGTAAAAATATACGCGGCTATTGACTAGAAAGAAAGGTATCTGTCTGGATCTAGACCTATCTCTAATCCCTCACATTACTAAAATGATAAATTACCATGCGTTTGGGGAAAAGGGATCTTAGACCATACATTACCCCTTTTTCGATGAAACCCTCAGGGGGGGTCCTCCCCACACCGTCATTTCGAACCGACCAGGGACCACGGAGGAAATCCCCCAATGTATTTCCCTGTAGGACAAGCTTGAGGGATTCCCCGGCCTCAATGAGGTCGTCGAAGTCCCTCCCTCCTCCCCTTTGTCATGATGTTTCCACCCTAGCACCATCCGTTCTCTGCATCGAGTTGGTCTTGAGAGTTGCCCAAATCTACATTCTCTTTTTTTTGGTGTCAGAGCGGCGACGTCCTCCTCTGCAGCTTTCCCTTTTTTTTTAAATATGGGGCTGGGGGAGAAAAGCGGGAAATTCCCCTAGGGAGAGGGGGGGGAGCGACAGAGACTGGTGGGGCATCAGCCACAAGGGGGAGGGGAGGAGAGGTGGGGAGGATACCTCAGAGATCAGGGGGAGGATGAAAGAAATGACCTTCAAGGGGGTGGGCGGGGAGGGGGATCTCTTAACCTCCTTACCTGGGTTCTTGGGCTGGGCAGGAGCCGGCACAACCTTGGCAGGGGCAGGGGCTGGCGCCGGACCTGGTCTAGCCAGACCTGCACTGCTACCTTGGCCCAAGACCTTTCCCTTTCCGGGCAATCCCTATAACAGTGGGAGGCTAACCCGCAGAGGTTACAGGAATCGCGGGGGGGACAATGCTTGGTCCGGACCCCTTTTGGCAGGGAGTCCCTTACAGATCTTAGCTCATCCCCCCAAACCCACCTCCTACAGGTCTGCGGGCTTCGGGGTAAAAAATTCCTGATGAAGAACCCCGATAGAATGCTGGCAGGTGCACACACCGTTTTCCAGTCTCTGTCCTTGCGGGGCCACCACACGGACCACCCCCCCCAGAAGCCCATACCGTTAAGGATCTGGGGGGTTCCCCCACCACATAACGTACCCCGACAAGGAGGTGAAAATTCCTTGCCGGTATATCCAGTAAAAAAAGGACACAGTTATCCGCTTTTCCTCTTTCTGCATGGGGCACCTCCCCACGAAACGACAGATAGGCGAATCATGTACGGCGGTCTTAACAGCCCCATACCTTCAAAAAAAGTGTAAGGGAAGCAAAGGACCATAAAGAGACCGGGGAGCAAAGCCAAACGATGGGGTTTTCGCACAAACCGAACCCTGGTCCACAATCTCTTTTTACAAAACACCGGAAAAGTCGATATCCCCCAAATCCACCTCTTTAATTTTCAAAGCCACCATCTGCCCATCCACGGTTACAATTTAGGAGCTCCGTGGCTGGGTTTTCGGTTGCCTTTCGACTGAGAGGTTTGAGGGGGGCAAGATGGAGGGATCTGGGTTGCAGCTGAGCTGCACGGTGACTCACCATCGGAGGAAGGGCTGATTCCTTTGTCCTGGGCCACATGGTCCGGGGGAGGTACGGCCGCATTATCTTCGGCTCCGGCCTGTCTGGGCGCCAACAATTTCTTTGTGGCTTTGAGAGGGGCCATGGATCCTCAGACAAAGACAACAAAGGCAACAAAAGCAACAAAAGATTCTTCTGTGGGGGCTACTGCCGGGGGGGCAGGGTCCTCACTTGTAGTCGGAGGGAGCAGAGATTCTTCCAGAATGGGGGTTCTCTGCAGCAGGAAAACAAGGGGGCGTCAAAAGCTCCTCAGTGAAGGGAGGCAAGTGTTCCTCGGCGTCGGGGTGCAGAAAAAAAACAAAAGTAAGGGGTTCCTCTGGAAAGCCAGGGGATCCTCAAAGCACGGGGGTCTCCTGGAAGCAGGGGGGTCCTCGAAGCAAAGGGGGTCTCCTGGAAGCCGGGGAAATCCGCAAACAAAGCGAAGGGGTGTCCTCAGGAAGATGGGGTTCCTCCTCCTCCACGATGCAGGGGTCCTGTCATCCTTCGGTGTGCTGTCATCGTCTCCGCTGTGTGGTCTCCTGGAAGTCCTCCTCGGCGATCGCTGGGACCGGGATTGTTCCGTGTAAAACTCAGTTCAGTGTCTCAAGCTGTAGTCAATTCTGATAAGAACAGATTTTTTTGGATGGAACCCTCTCCTTTCGGAGAAGGTAACCTGTTTTATTTAAAATTTAAACATTTAACAATGAAAATTTTACATATTTTTAAGTAATTTACATATATTAACATAACAACACAAAAAATTCTCTCAAGTTCCCATTTATTACATTATTTTCCTTTAGTTAAATAAACACAATTACCAACACTTTTACGGCCAACACAATATCCTATAATGATTTATAAACATAACAAATTTGCCCACTTCATTTGTTAAATTCAATATGCACCTATAAGTACACATATGACAATAATATTTTTACCACAAAAATAAATATAACATCATAAACAGTCACCTAATCACTATTTTAAGGCTTAAAACCGTTCTGAATAGCAAAAATCGCTAAAGCCCATATTATTTCTAAACCCATCCCTTTACCTTCTCTACTTTCTTTAGCTACCTCTTCAGTAGGCGGTATTGCCGGTATCTTATACATTTCACAAAATCTTTTCGTATCTACTTCAATACTCCTACATAACTTTAATTCAACTGTTCTAAAGCATTGTCTATATCTACCAACATGTAATAAAACATATAATTCCTTTATCGCTTCCCTAATAGGTACATCTTTCAATGTTTTAACCCATAATTCATATATCTTTCTCATTGAGAAATCCTTACTTTCCACTATTTTTACCAGTTCAATTATTCTTCTTTTAATTTCTTCATACTCTATCTCTTGTTCTTTTTTATGTTCTGCTAAATATTTCCCTTGTTCCATGTGTACTTTCTCTGGCTTCTTATGTACTTTTTCTCACTCCTGCTTTTTTATCCATTTTTCTCTTCTAACTTGCTCTGTTTCTCTTCTATTTTTTTCTTTTTTTCCTCTGCCCTCTTTTCTTCTGCTCTCTTTTCTTCTTCTAATTTCTCTTCTATTTTTGTATCTATCCTGTTCTTGTAACCCTCTTTGTCTTTCTTCTAACTCTTTTTGTTTTTCTTCTGACTCTTTGTCTTTTTTCTGGTTGTTCCTGACCTATCACCCTTTCCAACACCTCTACATTTTTAAATTTTTCCACTTTTCTTTGAATCTCCACTTCTACCTCTCCTAATTCCATTTCCTCACCTTCTACAAATAAAGATTTTAACTGATCTCTTTTTGGGCAATCCCTAAAAAGGTGCCCTTCCTCCCCACACATATTGCATTTTATTTCTTTTCTCTTTACTGGGCATGATATAACATCATGACCTTCTACTAGACACTTAGTGCAAAAAACCTTATCACATTGTTCTTTTTCATGATTAAACTGATAACATTTCCTACAGAACACGCCCATTCCTGAAAAATATAATTCCCCGAACACTTTTTTAATTTTAAACATAGCTGGTGGCTAAACAAAGGTGTCTGTATTTTCATCATTCATTTTCAATTTACATAGAAATCTCCATTTTGAAGTCCAAAAACCATATTCATTAAATACTTTACCATTAAGCACGACCTCCAGACAATATTTCCAGAAAAAGTCCATAATATCTTGCTCTTCCACATGAGGTGAAAACATTTTAAACACAAATAGCTTTGTGTCCTCCTTGAAATGTGGAACCACAAAGGTTCCTTTCAACACAGGATTACTTTTCTCCTTTTTAACAGTTTTTATCAATTTTTGAAATATCTCCTTACAACTGAAGGCCACATCTACGTATCCCAATTTTTGATAGTCCATCATAGATATCACGTCTTCCTTCTGTAAATCAAAAAGTCCTAACACCAGATTGTCCACCACATATTTCAGCATTCGTTGATGTTTTCCATATTCCAAAAAAGATGCGACAGGGGTCCTGCCCTTACAAACTCGGGTACCTCCATCGTAACAGCCCCAGAATACTGCAGAAAACACCTCCAAATTTGTCCTCAGGTCACAGCCAAATAAGACCCCTCCTCAACACACTCTGTCTCTTCTAGACTGGTCCACAGGATCTCTGGTCCGCCACACGATCCCTCCAAAACTGATCCTCAGGATCTTCAGGTCACCGCCAAAAACAAGACCCCCTCAGCACACTCCGTCTCTTCCGAACTGGTCCACAGGATCTCTGGTCACCACCACACAATCCCTCCTCAGCGAATCACTTCCTCCACAAAAGCACACGTCCCATGATGTAGGGGGCTGCTCCTCATTGCTCGGGTACTAAGCCAATCTGCCAATAGAAGCAGGAAGGAAAAAGGACGATCCTTTTGGGAAAAGGGCCCCCCCTTAAAAGGCCCGACGGGACCGGGTACCCAAGCCCCCCCCCGAAAAAAGCCCGCATGAAATTTCCCTTTCGATTTAAAAAAAAAAAAGAAAAAAAAAGCTTTATTGGTACAAAAAAAACAAAGCATTTTACAAACTTTTCAGATGCAGAAAGTAATAGCATTTCAATCATGAATACATAATACCAATAGTACATCCATTTTTTACATGACACGTTTATAAGACTTTATTACAACAAAAATTCGGGTAAACGTAAGATGAAAAATTTAAAAAAAAAAATTAAAAAAAATTTAACCGGGAAATTATTTTGTTTCCATTTTTTGAATTTCTAGATGCCCTCAGCATCCTGGGCACCATGTAGAGATGGGCGAATTTCTCAAAAATTCGTTTTGGGTTTCACTTCGCCGAAATTTTCCCGAAAAAAATTTTTTTTGGGTTTCCAAATTGTTGGGATAAATCTTTTTAAAAAAAACGCTTTTTCCGGGGGCTGCCGACCCTGCAGGGTGCTGTTGAATTTTGGGCCCAAGTTTAAATTTATGCAGGGGGGAGTTGGTTTGGTCTTAATACTTGTTGTGCTTTAGTAGGGACACGAAAATTGATGCCGCGCTTTTAGAATCGCTTCCCCTAAAAAAATTCCCCGGGGGAAACCTTAATAGGGCAAACTGCCCAAAAAAAACTAAGGGGAAAATGTACCCTGAAAAAGTCTTTGAAAAACAAAAGGGGAAAAAAAAACAAGCTGAAGCTAAGGTGGAAACCCAATCAGTGACAGAGGTTGGGGTGAAGGCTGCGCCACAGCAGCATGGGTCAGACGTGGAACAATGTTATTTGGAGGTGGCTAAATGTTTTAGGCCAAACAGAGTCGACAATGAAAAGTGTGGGGGTTAACGGCGGGCGCAGCTTGAGGTCAGGCAGGGGGCACAAGACTTTTTTGGAGGTGGCTAAAACAGGAGTAGGCCACAGAGGGCCAAGGGACAGAGAGTGGAGGTCACGGAAAGCGCAGCATGGGGTCGGGCCGTGGCACAATGACATTTGGAGGGCAAAAAACAGGAGTGGGCCCACAGGGGTGGGACAATGACACAGTGTGAGGTCAGGCAGCACCAAAAGCAGCAGCTTTAAAGGTCAGAAAAGTGGCCAATAACATTTTGGAGGTGGCAAAAACGGAGTGGCCACAGAGTGGCAAAAAATGAAAAATTGGTAGGTCACGGCAGACGCCACAGCAGCGGGGAATGAGGTAAGACATTTGGCAAAAATTGGGAACAGTGTGGAGGGAAATGGCGGGAAAGGCCACAGCGCAGCTTAAAGGTCGACAGTGGCAAAATGACATTTGGAGGTGGCAAAACAGTAGTAGGCCAAGATTTGGCAATGGACAAAAGAGTGGAGGGTCACACCCAGCAGCAGCAGCATGGGGTCAGGAGTGGCACTTTTGACACAGTGTGGGGGCAGGGGCAGCACCCAGCGGAAAAAAATGGGTTTCAGACAGGGGGCACAAAAAATTTTCTGGAGGTGGTTTAAAAAAGGGTGGGCCAAAAGATTTGGCCAAGACAGGGGGGGTTTCAGGCAGCAGCGCTTGGGGTTTCGGGCCCAGGGGGGCAAAGACATTCGGGAAAGGGGGCAAAAACAGGAGTGGGCCCACAGGGGGGACAATGACACAGTGTGTGGTCAGGAAAACAGCCACGCAGCACCCATGAGGTAAGACAGGGGCCCACAATCACTTTTCTGGAGGTGGCAAAAACAGGAGTGGGCCCCCACAGAGTGGCACAATGTTTAAAGTGTTTTGGGGTAAAGGCAGCAGCCACAGCAGCAAAATGGGGTTTCAGACAGTGGCCCCAATGACAAGTGTGGAGGGAGGGGCGGGAGCCAAAAGCGGGCGCATGGGGTTTCAGACAGTGGCAATGAATTCTGGGGTGGCAAAACAGTAGGGGGCCACAGAGGGGCCCACAAGGGAACAGAGAGGGGAGGTCAAAGCAGCAGAAAGCAGATGAGGTCGGGGAGTGGCAAAAAATTGACACATTTGGGGGGGGGCCCCGGGCCCAGCAGAAAGCGCAGCATGAGGTCAGACAGTGGCAAAAATGCATTCTGGAGGGGGGAAAAAAAACAGTTGTGGGCCCACGGTGCACAATGACAGAGAGGGGGAAGGCCCGTCAGCAGCAGCATGAGGTCAGGGGGGTTTGGCACAATGCCCACAGTGTGGGGTCCCCGGCCGCACCCGCATAAAGGTAAAGGAAATGGAAAAAGGGAAACAGTGGGGGAAGGGCACGGCAGCAGCAGCATGAGGTCAGGCAGTGGCACAATGACATTCTGGAGGTGGCAAAAACAGGGTAGGCCACGAGTGGCACAATGACACAGTGTGGAGGTTAGGGCAGCAGCAGCATGAGGTCAGGGAAGTGGCACAATGCATTCTGGCGGTGGCTTAAAACGGAGTAGGCCACAGAGTGGAAATAATGACACAGTATGGAGGTCACAGCAGCAGCAGCATGAGGTCAGGCAGTGGCACAATGGACACAGTGTGGAGGGCACGGCGCAGGCAGCATGAGGTCAGGCAGTGGCACAATGACATTCTGGAGGTGGCAAAAACAAAGGAGTGGGCCCACAGGTGGCACAATGACACAGTGTGGGAGGTTACGGCAGCAGCAGCATGAGGTCAGGAAGTGGCACAATGACATTCTGGCGGTGGCTAAAACAGGAGTAGGCCACAGAGTGGCATAATGACACAGTATGGAGGTCACGGCAGCAGCAGCATGAGGTCAGGCAGTGGCACAATGACACAGTGTGGAGGGCACGGCAGCAGCAGCATGAGGTCAGGCAGTGGCACAATGACATTCTGGAGGTGGCAAAAACAGGAGTAGGCCACAGAGTGGCACAATGACAGAGAGTGGAGGTGACGGCGGCAGGAGCAACAGCATGAGGTCAGGAGTCGCACAATGACAAAGTGTGGAGGTGGGTGGCAATCCCAAAGTCCCTGGAAAAAGATGGTTGGTGGCAGATGGAGAAACTGGCAGCAGATGTGTGGAATAGGCGGGGTGGCGGCATCAGAATAGTGGCTGAGGCAGGTAATTTGAACCCGACTCATTTCTCACAGTTTGGGGTGAGGCGTCATGGCTGATGTAGTCTGACCCCAAAAGGCATTTGGTGTGTGGAAATCCTGGCCGTTCCACCCCTGAGGCATCTTGACAAAGGTCAGTCGTTCCACATTTCCCGTGGACAAGCGGGTTCTCCTTGGGGTAACGATGGACCCCACCGCACTGAACACCCACTCTGATGCCACACTACTGGCCGGGCAGGACAGCTTCTCCACTGCAAACTCGGCGAGTTGTGGCCACACATCCAGTTTGGCTGCCGAGTAGTCCAGCGAATCTTCTAATGGGGTGGCAGAGTGCTGTCAATTTAGGCCACCACACTGTTGGTTCAGGGACTGCTCCAGGTCTGCTGCTGCTGCTGGCGACTGCCCTCCTCATGCGGGTAAAGGAAGCTGTCATCACTGACTCCAGACTTAGGTTGCTGCTGTGGAGCTGGTACTGCTTTTACCTCAACCTTCCCTCAGCAGCCGCGGCAGTAGTAAGTGAGCGCTGGGGGAACCCCCCGGTCAGACTTGTCAGAGGAGGGACGATCCCGCAATAGGCAGCGGCCAACTGACTACGAAGGATTTCCCTATAGTATTTGAGTTTGTCCCCTCTCAATAGCTGGGAAAAAGGCTCCCTTTTTGGACCGGTAGCGAGGGTCCAATAGGGTGGAGAGCCGAAGTCATCCCTCTGCCGGATGCGGACTATTCGGCTGTCACTCGCCAGGCAAAAAAGCATGCTGCTGGCATCTGCACAAGTGACTCGAGGGGCTCCCAGCTCCATTCCCCCTGTATACTGCCACGGTGCTTGGGGTCATTCGCCTCGTCTTCCTCATCTCCAATCTACCTCCTCCAGCTGCTCCGGGCTCCTCCTCTCTTGTCACATGGGTAGAAAATCCACTAATTTCCCCAGACAATGCTTCTGCTCCAATGTCCTCCCCCTCCTCCTCCATTTCAGTCCCACCAGATCATGTGGCCGCGAGATGTAGTCGCCACGTCTCCAGTCCCCTGCCCAGACAGATTTTTCAGCATCTGTTCCGGAAAATGATAGCAGTGGATGACGTTATTCCTCCTGTTGTCCGGGCGACTGACAAATAACGTGGCATCTCGAATGGCCTCAACAAATGGCAGGTTTTCATGCATGAGCTGCCCCTGGCTGACTTCAAAGTTACACAGGGGAGTACTCCTGTCCGCCGGATCATCAAAAAAAGTTAATGGCCTTTCTCTGTTCATACAGTCGGTCCAACATGTGCAGGCTGGAATTCCAACGGGGGGAAACATCGCATATCAGAGTGTGTTGGGGGAGGCCGTTCTGCCGCATGCAACTCGAGGGGGTGTTCCTGGCTTTGTAGGAATTTGGGTGAAGTGCATGCACAGTTTCTGGCCATTTTCAGAATCTTCTGAAGATCGGTGGAATACTTCAGGAACTTTTCACAACCCGATTGAACCCTTGCGCCAGGCGGGGCGCATGGACCATCCCCTCCTCGGTGCAGTGCGGGACACCATGTTTTCCCCCCATTGTCCGTCACCATGGTTCCCATTTGCAGTTGGCGCGGAGGGAAAGCCACACATTGATTTCTTGCTGCATGACGCGGAGCAATTCCTCCCCTGTGTGACTTCTTTCACCGAGGCAAGCCCGGTTTTAGAACTGCGTGACACCCCTGTGCTCTACATGTGGTATGATTTGGAAAAGTACTTGTGGGAGGATGAGATGGTGGTGGTGGTGGAGGAGGAGGAGGAGGCAGACATTGGCTCAGGAGCTGCAAATTTGACAAAGTTTGGGGGAGAAAGGGGGCGTCTCCTGTCCATGTTGTTGGTGTTTCTGGGCCCGGAAGCACATTCACCCAGTGGGCCGTAAAGGCATGTAATGGCCTGACCGTAGTTACAGCTCCAGACGTCCGGCTGCCGTGCACCTTGGGAACAAACCGATAAGCTAAGGACTGGCCCACTTTCTGTTCTCATACTTATGAAGTTGCTGGTACTGCCTTTTTGGAAAATAAATCCGGCTTGGAACTCTCCATCTCGGCTCGGCACAAGCCATTAGTTCTCTGAATGGTGCAGAGTCCACCATTTGGAAGGGAGGGACTGAAGTACCAACAAATTGGACAGGAGCCGGTCAGCTGCTGCAAACCTTTTGGATGATTGGACGCATTACTGTTGTCTCTTTGCAATCGCCTCGCTGAACGAAATGCTGGTGCCATGAGTAGCGAGGAGCAGGAGCATCTTGACCGGGAGATGATGGCAAAGAAGAAACAGCTCCCTTTTCTGCAGAGGTGGTGGAGCCTTTGACTGGTGCAATGGCATGCGTGCCACTGGCCGCTGCTGCGGCGTGGGATGGACCACCACATTGGGCCAACGTTTCTCCAGGCCAACGGGATGGTGACGCTGATGTGTTGACGCAGGGCCGTGGTGCCAATATTAGCTCCCTGGCCTTTCTTCACTTTCTGCCCACAGATTCTACATAACCCCTATTGGCTCCTCGGTGTCTTAGCAAAGAACTGCCACACGCGAGTAGCTGATTTTACCGCCAACGCTCCGCACTGAGTGACTACTGCCGCCCTCTGCCTCGCTGAGCCCCTGTGCCCGCTACTTTCTTGGACTGCGAAGCGGGTTTTTCTACCCCGTGGCCGCTTGGCCCGAACCTCACATGCTGTACCCCTGCTGTCTTATGGCCACACAACCCACTTGCTGGCTGCGCGCTGCCTGAAGGGGCAAGCTGACGCTTTCTCCTGACGATGAGAAGCCCATTTCTTACCGCTCCCAAGTGCGGTGGCTACAATCATCATTTGTGTTTCTCGTCACTGCTGTCCTCATCACCGGTCTTGGTATGCAGTGGCTGACCCCTCAAAACATGACCTCCCATGCCACTCTCCACATCTATACTTTGCCGCCTACTGCAAGAAGCAGCTGACTGCCCTCCTCAAATTGTTCATCCTCGCTATATAGTGGCGCTGAGCCCAGACCACATAGTAGATCTCTGGCTGAGGGAACCGGATGGGTTGTGTCTGACGATCCACCCACCTCTTGGCTGGGGTTGTCAGATGTCATCTGGGGAGGAAGGGATGACCTAGTCACAATCAAGAACCATTGGGTTGCTGAACAACACACGGCCACTAGATGACAGCGGCAGTTGTGGCCTCCCCAAGTGACCCCTGCTGCGATGTCCCCTTGCTGTGCTGCGACCTTGGCCTGCTCCAGGAATGTTTGTGCCACTGCCACTCCAGGTGAAGAGCCTGCCCCTCTCTGTCTGACATACTGTTTGTTCTAAAATGTACAGACAATGTTTGATGAGATATCTGTATTTGATAAATACCACCCTGTATTTGACGCTAAATGACCCACTAAGAAGCTTGGGTAAACCTTGGATATAAAATTGCGCTCCCAAATGGGCCAGGAAAAAATTTACTTTTATGTTTGCCTTTTAAAAACTGTGTTTTTTATAAATTTAAAAAAGCAAAAACAGGTTTTTTTAAAACCTTCGGTTATGTATTATGCTACAAAAATTTCTTCTGTGGCGGTGAAAAAAAAAGTTTCTTTTATTGAGTAAACTGCAGAAAAAAACTTAGTTAACCCTTGGATTTTAAATTGCGCAAAAAAATTTGAGCAGCCAAAAACTCCCAAGTTTGTAGTGTTTTTTTACAATGGGTGAAATTTTACGTTTCACAGCCAAGAGAAAAACTTTTTAATTTACCTTGCTTTGTTTAATTATGTCAGGAAAATTTTTTTTTTGGGTGGTGAAAAGCGGTTTTTTAGTCACCACAGCAGCGGAAAAAACGCAAAAATTAAAACCCCTGGATTTTAAATTTGGGGGAAAATTTTTTTAAAGAATTGAGCAAAAACAAACTACGGCTTTTTTTAGCGTTTTTACAATGGGGGTTTTTTTACGCAAACGCAAGAAAAAAAATTGTAATTAACCTTCATTTTAAAAATTTATGCTACAGGAAAAAAGGGTTTTTTTTTGCCGGGGGAAAGAGAGGGTTTTTTTGTCCCCCAAAAGCGCGGGAAAAACGTTTAAATTTAAACCCCCTGGATGTAAATTCCCGCAAAAAAAATTGGGCCCCAAAAAAACTACCGCTTTGTAGCGTGTTAAAAAGGCTTTGTTTTTTTTTACTCAACCCAAGCGAAAAACTTGAAATTTTAAACCTTCAGTTATAAATTTTAGGGCTACAGGAAAAATGTCTTTTTTGGGGGGTGAAAGAGACGGTTTTTTTTAGTCCCCCAAAAGCAGCAGAAAAAAAGGCTTTTTTAAAACCCCTGGTTTAAAATTTTGAAACCAAAAAATTTAAAAGGCAACCAAAAATACCAGCTTTGTAGCGTGTTACAATGGCCGTGTTTTTTATGCTACACGCAAAGGGGAAAAACTTGAAATTTAAACCCTTCGGGTTATTGAATTATGCTACGGGAAAAAAATGTTTTTTTTTTGGGGGAAAAGGAGACGGTTTCTTTTAGTCACCCCCAGCAGAGAAAAAACGTTTAAATTAAACCTTTGGATTTTTAAATTGGCCCCAAAAAATTTGAGAAACCCAAAAAAATCCCCGCTTTGAAAGCGTTTTTACTTTTGGGTTTGTTTTTTAAAGCTACACAGCAAGAAAAAAATTGAAATTTAAACCCTTCGTTTTAAATTTTTGCAAAAGGGAAAAAAATTTGTCTTTTTTGGGGGGTAAAAAGAGACGGTTTCTTTAGTCACCACGGGCAGCAGAAAAAACGTTTAAATTAAACCCCCTGGATGAAATTGCGCCAAAAAATTGAGAAAAAACCACAATTTCCGCTTTTTTGCTTGTTACAATGGGTGTTTTTACGAAACAAAGAAAAGGGGGAAAAATTTTTTAATTAAATCCTTAAAGGTTAGAAATTTGTACAGGAAAAATGTTTTTTTCCCGGGGGGAAAGAGCCGGTTTTTTTTAGCACCACAGCAGCAGAACAACGTTTAAATTTAAACCCCTGGTTGAAATTGCCAAAAGAAGGGAGAAAACCCAAAAACTCCCAGTTTTGGTTTAAGGGTTTTTTTCCCAAAAAGGGCTTTGGTTAATTTTAAAAACTAAAAACCCAAAGGCCAAAAAGCGAAAATTAAACCCCTTGAAATTTTAAAAACCCCTAAGTTTGAGGGAAATTATGGTTTTAAAGGAAAAATTTTTTTCTTTTTTTTGCCGGTTTTTTTTGAAAAGAGACGGTTTTCTTTTAGTCCCCAACAGCGCCAGAACAACGTTTAAAAAACCCCGGGGATGAAAATTTGCGCAAAAGAATTGAGAAAACCAAAAATGAAATTTTTTTTGAATTGTAAAATTGCTGTTTTTTTAAAATAAAAAAAAACGGGTTACGGCTTAGATAAACCCTTGGATTTTTAAATTGTGCTGTGGCAGATATTTTTTAAAATGTATATGCAGTTTCACTGGACACAACTGGACTTCAGACCCAAATCCCCCACAAATCGAAATAAAAATTTTGGGAAAAGCGTTTCTCTGAGACAAGCTGTCCCCACCCCAAAAATCGCTGGAAAAAAAATGATTTTCTTAGTAAGGCTTACCCAAAAAGCGCGCGGCAGCCCCTTCCCTAATCAGAAATTTGGAGAGGGGGAAATTGAGCTCCGCGTCGCGCCCGGACTTATATATTTCCCGGTGCTTTCACGGAATCCGTGGTTTCTGATTGGCTTCATCTCTGCATATGTCTTGTAGGCTATGTCCCCCTTTCCCTCCCAGAGTTCTTTGCCCCCATGTAATGCCATGTGCTCGCACCCATTTTATAAATAAAAGCCCCAATTTCCCTTTCCCCCGGTCCCCCAAAAGGGTTCAAATTTTCTTTTTCGAATCAAAGTTTTCCGGGAAATTCTAAAGGGAATTCCATTTCGAAAAGAATCAATTCGCCCTTCTCTAGACCATGTTTTTGGGGCTTCATGAAGGAAATTTAAACAAAAAGGGCGACATGTATGATCTTTTTTTTTCGCCCAATTTTGGCGTAAAATTGGCGCCCCCCGGGCCCCCCGGAATCCCGTTTGTGGGGAGGGCGGGATGGGGTTTGTTAGGCGCGGGCGTTCCCCCTTTTCCAGCTGCACCCCGCTTGAGGGGGGGCGGGGGGCGCGTTGGGGCGCCGGGGGAAAGGCGTTTTTGCGGCGGGACGCGGTGCTTGAAAACCCCGAGGCATTTTCCGATCGCGGTGGGAAAAGGAGGCGCAATCCCAGCGCTCGGCAGCTCCGAAAAAGGCCCGCCTGGTTTTTTTTTGGGGTCTCAAAATGCTCGGGGGGGAGGCGAAGTGAAGCAAAAAAGGAAAACTTTGCGGGGAAACATAGAAGAACCTACAAAAATTTCGGCGCTTTTGCTCCGTGCAGCGGGGAGATGATTCAAATGCCTTTATAAAGGCGGAAAAAAAATTATCAGAAAAAAGAGCCCCAAAAATCAAAAATAATAAATATATTAAAAAAAAACATTTCCAAAAAAACTTTGAAAGGCGCAATATCAGGAATTAGGGGTATTGGAAAAATTTCCGGGAAATACAGTAATTTAAATTCTGAAAATATTTTTATTGGTAGGGAAAAAACCGGCCCCAAACAGAATTTGGAGCAACAGTGAACCCTTTTTAGCCTATGGAGAAGTTTTTTTAACCCAAACAGAATCAAAACCGGGACAGTTCAAAAAACAGTTTAAAAAGGGAGAAGGAAAATAGCCCGTTTGGGCTGAGTTTGCGGGGGCTTTTGGGTATCTCGGCCAAAAAGAATAGGTCGACCCAAATTTTCCTTTTTTTCCCATGGAGAAGTTTTGCAATCAAAATTAAAAGGGGGGATAGTTTTAAAATACAGTAAAAATGCCAAAAAAAAATGGTTGGGTTTCGCTTGCGGGGGGCTTGCAATCCCCCGGGAAAAAGGCACGGCTAATTGTCCCATTGTGTTATGGAGAGGGTCGGCGCAATTTCAATCTTTGGCTCTCAGCGCCGTGGGGGCATGGGGTATTAATAAAAAAAAAAAAATTTTTTTTTTGTTGTACAAAATTTTCAGAAAAAAAAAGGGTGAAACCCTTTTATAAACTAAAACAATTAAAACCCGAACAACGCTTTTTTTGCCGGGGGACCGGGGCTATTTGGGGAATTGGGAATAGGAAAAATTGCCGGGGGAAAATTCCCGTAATTCAAAATTTTGTAAGGGTTTTCTCTTTTGGGGGCAGAAAAACCCGCCCAACGGAAAAGGAGCGACAAAGTCCCATTTTTTTCCTTTTGGGGGAGTATTTGGGCCAAACCCGAATAGGAGCGAAAAGTGGCCCATTTAACCTAAAGAAGGGGGTATTAACCAATCGAATAAGAGCACCCAAAAACCCAAATTTTAAACCTATGGAGAAATATTGACCAAACCCTATTCAAAAGGGGGGGAAAAAGTTTAAAATACAGTAAAAAGGCAGAAAAAGAGCCCGATTGGGTTTTAAAAAAAGGGGGGGGGGGGGTTCGTTTTCCCGCTTTGCCCCTTTAGAAACGCGGTACTTTCTCATAGAGTTCTTTGGGGGAAAAAAATTCCCCAGCGGCTCTGTGTTGGTTTAAAAAAAAAGAGCCCTGGTTTTTTTGAACCAATGGGAGAGGGGCGACGCTCCCATGGGTTTTTTTTATTTAATCTGAAATTTTAAAAAAAGTTCATGGGAGAAATCAAATGATAATACTGCCGAAGTTGTCCCGTTTTGTATATAAAAATAATATTTTATGGGGGTAACGAAAAAAATTTTTTATTCAATAAAATTTTGTTTATTTTTTTTTTTTGTTTTGCCAAAAAATTAATGTTTTTGGGTTTCAACGAAAAAAAAGGGAAAAAAACTGATTTTAATTTTAATTTAAAATTTTTTTTTTTTGTTACCCCCATATTATTTTTTTTTTATTTACACATCGGGACAACTTCCCGGGACTTTTTCATTTGAATTTTGGCCCATGTACAATGTTATTTCAGGGTTGGATTTGAAAATCCTAGGGGGTCGCTCGTCACAATTTGGTTAAAATTTTGCCCCGGCTCTTTTTTTAGCAATTTAAAATGAGCTCGCTGGAAATTTTTTTTCCCCTTGAAATCTTTTGGAAAAGTTGATCGCCCCTCTGATTGGGTAAGGTTTGGCGAGCCCCCGCCCCTTCAAACCCTTTTTGCTTGTTTCGCCTTTTTACTGTATTTTTTAACTGTCCCCCCTTGAAAAATGATTGGTAATAAATTTTTCCCTTGCTTAAATGGGCCACTGTTGCTCCTTTTTTGATTGGTCAAAAATCCTCTATGGATATAAGGGCCACTGTTTGCTTTTTATTCTGATTGGGTTTTTTTATTTCCGAAACCAAACAGAAAAGCTTTTAAAAATTTGATTAACTGTAAATTTCCCGGGGAATTTTTTTTATTTCAAAATTTCCCCATGTTGCGCGGGGCTCGGCGGGCAAAGCGGTTTTTTTCGGGCTTTTTTAAATGTTTAAATTTTTTTTGGGGGTTTCGCTCTTTTTTTCTGATTTTTTTTTTTTCTTTAATAAAAAAGAAATTTTTTTTTCTAATCCAAGCCCCACGGCGATGGCGCCCAGTTTTTAGTGCGCCGGGTTTCTCCATAGAAAAACCAAAAGGGAAAAAGTAGCTCGCGCTTGATTGGCTGGGATAGCCAAAACCCCCGATTTGCTCAGCCCAATTGTCTTTTCTGTCTTTTTTTCTGTATTTTTAAATGTCCCGCCTTTGATTTTGGAAAAGGTTTCCCAAAATTCTCCCTAGGATATTAAAGGGGGCCTTTTTTTGCTTTCCTTTTTTGGATTGGTTAAATTTTCCCTTTATAGGTTAGGGAAAGGGCCACTGTCGCTCTATTCTGATTTGGTCCCAAAACCCCCAAAAGGTAAATACCCTTTCAAATTTGGAAAATTTTAAACCCTGTTTTTTTTTTTTTAAAAATTTTTTTTTTTTTTTTCCCGGCAAATTTTCTCTAAATTTCAAATTTCCCTTTTGTAGCTCCCGGTCTCCCGGCGACAAACGGTTGCTAAAGGGGTTTAAATTGGGTTTATATTTATAGAAGGGTTTTAGCTCTTTTTCGGGATTTTGTACAAATAATAAAAAAATTTTTTTTTTTTTCTTTTCTTTGCCGCACGGCCCCTGGAGCGCCCAGATTGCCCTTGCGGGCCCAAACTTCCCCTAGACTTTCAATGGGAGAAGAAAATCGGCGTTTTGATTGGGGCCGGGGTAAACCAAAACCCCCGCTAGCTCAGCCAAAATTTTCTATTTTGCCTTTTTACTGTATTTTGAATGTCCCCCCCTTTGATTCTGATTGGTCCCTAGATTCCATAGGTTTTATTGGGTCTCTGCGCTCCCATTTTTTTTTATTGTGGGCAATTTGTTTTCCATTTTGGTATTAAAGGGTTTGGCACTCCCATTCTGATTGGCCTTTAGCTAGCCCTGTCCCCCCTGCTTAAAACCCAAACAGCTCTTTTCTGCATTTTTACTGATTTTGAACTATCCCCCCCTTTTATTTTGAAATTTGGGTTTAAAAATTTTCCTTTGGTTTTTAAAAGGGGCTTTTTGTTTCCCTTTTTGATTGGGCTGAGCTAGCCAAACCCCCGCTAGCTCAGCCCAAACCGCTCTTTTTGCATTTTTAATGTATTTTGAAATGTTCCCTTTGTTTTTGATGGTCAATAGTTTTTCCATAGGTTTTTTAAGGGTTTACTGTCGTCCCATTCTGATTTGGGTGGTTTTTGCGACCAAATGGAATAAACTTTTAGATTTTTAATTAATGTATTTTCCCGGGAATTTCCAATATCCCAATCTTAAATTTGGATATTTGGAAAAATGATTTTGTTTTATGTATTTTTTATTTTTTGGGTTTTCAGCTCTTTTCTGAGATTGTTTTTTGCCCTTTTTAAAAAAGGGGATTTTTGATTATATCCGCCCCCGAAATGTGGAAAAGATTTCTGCTGTTTTTTCCCGCCTGGGCTTTTTCGGAAAAAGATTTTCAGGCGCAGTCCCCCAAAAGCGCCTAAGTCCCCCCACGGGACCCCCCCCCCACTTTGGGGAGGCCGGGGGGAAAATTTTCCCGCATGTATGAGTCGCTTCCTCCGGGGGCGAATCTTTGGCGCAAAACCCCGCACTGGGGCCTCGGTCCCCGCCTGCGCCCCACACACTGGGAGGCGCCCGGCTGGAAAAATTTTCCGCATGTATGGGGCAAATAGCTAAAGGGCGGCGAATCTCAGGGCAGCGCCGCACTGCGGGCCCAAAAACCCCACTTTCGCCTAACACTGGCGAGGGGCGGCGGGGACTTTACTGGCGTTTTTGAGCGCGCCCCGGGCCCTGGACATAAAAAAATCAAGGGGCAGATTTTCCCCCGGAAAAACCCAGCGGGAAAAAAACCCGCCCCCAACCCGGGGGCTTCTTTTCCCTGTGCCCAAAGTTTTTCTTAATGGTTTTGGGAAATACGACGGGATTTCCCTTTCCTTCCCGTACACATAAAATGGGGGGAGCCTCCCCAGGGCTTTTTTCAAACAGAAACAAAAAGAGCCCCCATAGTCGTTCTGTACCCTCCCAAACCCCTCCTGTCCCTGTTTTGGGCCTTTTACCTAGTAAAAAAAATTTATACTGTGAGTTTTTTTTGAGCGGCCTAAAAAATTTTTGAGGAAAATCCTGGGGGTTTAAAAGGGCCCAAAGGCAGGAGATGTTTCCACTGGAAAAGGATCCCCAAAACGTGGTTTTGGGGCAATGGTCGAACCTGACAAGGGGCAGCTTTTTCTGGGGCCCCCTAACCCGGCCAAAAGGCCCCCCCGCAGGGCCGGGCCCCAAAATTTTCTCCTTTTTTAGATTGGGACCCCCTTCCCCCGTCCCCCGGGTTTTTTTCCCCTTGGCGCAGCTGTTGTGGCGCATTTCAATGTTTTAGATGGAGGGTCCTTTTCTTGCAAAGGGTTAAAAACGCGTTTCTTGGTCAGCTTTGGGGGGGGGCAGGTGGGAAGCTGTTTTTTTAACCCGGGGGAAATTTTTCCCTATTGCTGTACCAAATTTGGGGGTCAATAGGGGAAAATGGGTGGGGGCAGCGACTTTTGTAAACCCCCTTGAGCCTGAAAAAAAATCCCGGCCCCCCGTACATGGACACCCCTGTGTGTGGGTTTGGTGGGGTGTTTAAAGGGGCCCGTTGGGTAGTTAAAAAAAAAATTTTTTAATTTGGGGGTTCGTGAAGGTATGGGGAAATTTAACCCCCTTTTGCTTTTTCCCTTTAAAGACGGTTTTTAGTGGCGAACCCGCTCCATTTTCACCCCCAAAAGGGAAAAGGAAAAGGATTTCCCATTATTTTCCTGGTTGCATATATGTGGGGAAAATGTTGGCCCGGGACACAATTTAGTGGGAGGATGACTGCTTTTTTACCAACAAAAATTTTTCCTGTGAGTGGGGAGGTCTTTTTAAGCCCCCAAAAGTCCAGCTTCTTCTGGACCTTGGATCACACTTCCTCCCAACTGTCCCTGCCATCAAGGTGTTCACAGAAATTAACCCCTAGTTTAATGGTGTCCACCTCTGGTACACCCACATCAATAGTGTTGCATTTACCACCAAAGCATTTGGTTTCCCCATTTCCCCCGGGTTTTACCTTAAAGGCCGTTTCCCCCACAGAAAATTTGGTTTGTGCGTTTTGCCCTTGCCAAAGGGCCCGCCGCATTCTCAGAGTTTAAAATGCATTGTCCTTTTAGGGAAAGGTTTGGAAAACCGGGCCTCCACTGCTGCCAGGGATATGGATCCCCTTTATGATTTTGTCCCTCCCTCAACCCTAAACAGCAAAGGTCGGGTTGCACAATTTAAAAATTTAAAGGGGGGATATGGGCCCCTGCCCCTTTCAACCCGAGAGCAACCCCTTTAAACCCCCTTTTGTCTGGGGACCGTTAACTAGTACCCCGTGTTATGGGTGTTATATAAAGGGTTTGGATGCTTTATGAAGGGTGGGAGGAAAAGGCCCCTTGTAACCCGTAAAATGGAAAATTTAAGAAGGGGGTTTAAAATAGGCGGGCAAAAGCCTTTTTTTAAAATTCCCCCCAAAGGCTTAAAAATGCAGGGGGTTCCTACTTATTCTTGCAGGCCCTCCCCGATAAAAACTCTGAGCGGGTGAGATTAGCAAAAGTTTGGGGGTGTTCTTTTTTCACCAAACCCGGGGGATGACTTTTTCCCATTTCCCTTTTTTCCAGTAGCTTGGGGCCCTTTTCCCCTTGTAATCTGTGTTAAGTAATGTAATAGGATCCCAGTTTTTAAGCATCTTTTTGTCTCCTTTTTTAGGTATTAGCACCACCACACCCTGCCTCATTGATGAATACGCCGAGGGGGGAGAAAGTGACATGCACATTATTTACGGCGTGTACACGCCGTGAATAATGAGTGTCTATGGGGCCGGCGAGCTGCCGGCCCACCACCCCCGCTGCACGGCAGCCGGCGTAATTGCGGGCGAAATCCGTCCCCGCAATTACGTCGGCAATAATCCGTGTGAACATTGCCTTAGGGTGCTTTCACACGGTGCGATTTTGGTGCGTTTTTGCTGCGGTTTTGGGATGCGTTTTTTGTGCACCAGTGTATAGCATTAATTGTTGTGCCTTCCTGCACAAAAACGCACCAAAAACCGCGCTGTGTGAAAGCACCCTTAGGAGTGAGACATTAAGTATCCACACCCTTGCTAGAGTCTGGCCCCTGAAGCTGAAACTCACATTAACCATTTCATGGTCAGAAAACTGGACCTTAGTTTGCCAATATTTGGCCACACAGATATGTTTAGATACAAACACATAGCCCAGTCTAGAGTGGATGCCGCCTCTGTCTGAGTGGTAAGTGGCGGGCAGAGGGTTTACCTTACACAAGACACAAACGTCACTTAAAGGGGTTTTGCCACGATCTTATTTCATACCTCCTGCATCCAGCTCTTCAGCTCTGTGTGCTCAAAAGGGGGCGTGTGTGATTTGTTTGAATTGCCTATCATGTGACCCAGCAGGATGACATCACCAGGCCTTTCCTCTCTGTAGTCAAAGAAAGGTCTGTTTATGTATAGAATTGAAAGTAGCAACATGGTAGCTCAGAGATAACATTTTTGCTTTATAGCACAAGGGTCCTTGGTTCAAATCCCTGCAGGAACTTAACCTGTGAATTTTTTTTTTCCTCTTTATCAATGCACAGACCTCATTGAAGTTTCTTTTTTTTATTTGCACTGTTTGACTTATTACTAACTAGTCCAAAGGACAGGAGTAAAATGACAGCACCCGGGGTTTGAACACTCAGTAGCTACCTGAGAAGAGAGGTGATGTCTGAGCATGTGCGACCAGGTCTAAAGAGCTCGCAGCCCTGGTTGTAGCCTCTGGAGATGAGCTGTAAACAATGGATCACTAAGGGAGCAGCTAAAAACAAAAACGGTGCAGAATTTTTAATAATGATGAATGGTGAAGGTGTTTATTATTTAATTTAGAAACTTCCCACGTCAATTTTACTTAGTTGCAAAACCCCTTTAAGCACAAGTCCTCCACCATGTGCTTCAGCAGAGTCTATGTAACATCAGTGTGTGACCCCTCTAGGTGGCAATTAAAGTCACCCGCCACCAGGATGGGCAGTCAGCTGGGCAGAAAGAGTTTGACCTTTTCAAAAAGAGCTTTCTGCTCATTTTTGTCCGCAGGGGCATACATGTTTAGTAGTCTAAAATACATGTTCCTGTGTTTGACAAACAGCAGCAGGCAGTGCCCAGGGTCTATAATAGTGTATTTTTCTATTTGAAAGTCATGTCCCTTAAACAATACCCCAACACCATCGTTTTTGTTAACCAAGGATGTGGACCACAGCGCAGGGCCATGTGTCCATTCAGAGCTCTTAAGTATTTGAGACCACACTCTTGCAGGCAGAGTATATCTCTGGTTATAGGCAGGTATAGGTCGTTATAGGCAGGTAAAGGTCCCCCTAGGCAGGCTATAGGCAGGTATAAGTCCCCGTAGGCAGGCTATAGGCAGGTATAGGTCCCCCTAAGCAGGTTATAGGCAGGTATAGGTCCCCGTAGGCAGGTTATAGGCAGGTATAGGTCCCCTAGGCAGGTTATAGGCAGGTATAGGAAGGGTTTTAAAACAAAAAACACCCACTTACCTCGCTCCCCACTGCTCCGCCTCCCGCGCGCGCTCCTCCATCTTCTCGGCACAGGCAAGTGATGTCATCAGGCCGCGCACACAGCGTAATGACACACGCTGCCTGTGCCGGAAACTCCGGACGGCCGCGAGTCTGCAGCCGCCCGGAGTCCACTGCGGAGCACGGAGCGCTCTCCCTGCTCCGCAGTGGTATCTCTTCACTTGTATGCGCTCCGGAGGAGTCGCATACAAGTGAAGAGATAGCCGACAGCGCCTGGGCCATCGCAGCGCCTGGACGCTATCGGCTGTACTCGGCCTTCAGTTATATGCGCTCCCAGAGGAGTCGCATATAGCTGAAGCGTCCCTGTCGGCACTCGGGCCATCGTAGCGCCCGAGTGCCGACAGTGACTCGAGTATAAGCTGAGGGGGGATTTTTCAGCACAATTTTTGTGCTGAAAAACTCGGCTTATACTCGAGTATATACGGTATAAACTCTCAGAACAATATCAAACCTCTGCATAATAACAACATTACATCAATCAATTAGGGTGCTTTCACACGGTGCGGTTTTGGTGCGTTTTGGATGCGTTTTTTTGGATGCGTTTTTTGTGCAGGAAGGGACAACAAATAATGCTATACATTGTTGCACAAAAAACGCATCCAAAACGCACTAAAACCGCACTGTGTGAAAGCACTCTTAAGGCACTTTTACGGCCAAAACGCATTATTAATTCTTAAACAAAACATGCTTTACATAAAATATACATTTATGTTATTCCAAAAACCAAATCTTTTTCGTAACTCTTCTGAAAAAAAGCCTCAGCTAGTTCCCAATCTCTACGCTCTTCTTCTGTGATATCTGAAACACATATCCCTCTTTTCCACCGCATCCTTTCCTTCTCCCTTCTTTCCTCCAAATTCTTATCCTGCCAAGTTCTTTCTTGTTTATTGTCCTCCTGCCGCTTCTTTTCCTTTCCCTGTTTAACTGCCTTCTTCTTCTTTTTACTATCTGCCTTACTTTCCACTTCCTGCCAAACCTCCAATTGGTCCTCACAATAATTGTGCTTAACTACTATCTCTTCTAAACTATGGTTTGAACTTTCATCATGAACAATTACATTTGACTTCACCTTCTCCTCCTTCCCCACCACATCCTTTCTTCCCTTATACTCAACTATCTTCTTCTCTACAACCACATTATCTATCTTTTGTTCTTCCTCAATGCACCTCTCCTCCCCTTCAGTTCCGTGCTCAACCAAGCTTCCTTCCCTCTCAACTTTTTTTCCACTCACCATATCAAACACTTCATAATTCCTTTTTGCTTCTTCCTTTCCACTCCCTCTAAATCTACCACCATTTATGTTGTCTTTTCTAGGCCTTTCCCAATAGCAAAACCCCAGATGACCTCCCAACATGATTTCACCCTCTACCATCCCTGCTTCTCCTTCCTTAACCCAAACTAAATAACTCCTTTTCCCTATCCAAATCCCAAATTTATTAACGTATTTCTTCAAAAATCGTACCTTCAAAAACATTTTATCTAAGTATGTTGCAATAATGTCCTCTTCCACATATGGATCCTCCATTTTAACCACCAGGATTTCAGGTTTCCTGACGCATGACACCAACAAATTAAAGTCCTCTTTTCCTTCAAAAGTAAGCTGGTCCCATTTTGCAAAACAGTCCATGCAACTCTCTTTGGTATTCAGAAAAAAATCAAAATAATGTCCTTTTAGGTTCTCCTGCATACAATAAATGGCCTTCCTCCCAACACCCAACCTCCCCTCCATAATGCCCAAAGCAAAATCTTCGCCCCACTGGACACCATTTTTTACCGTCTTTAGAAGCAGGCGCACACAATTCTTCCTCTGAAAAAACTCCATGGTCCAGTGAATGAAACGTCCACAGGATCCCAGTTGTCCACTGAAAATGATCCCTCGGTCTTTCCAACCTCCGGTACATCCTCAGAGTCACCGACCACCGCCAATCGACCCCTCTGTCACTCCTTAAACTCCACCGAACTGGTCCTCAGGATCTCCAACCACCGCCTAGAACGATCCCTCCATCAGCTCATTTTAAACACCTCCAAACTCGGTCCTCAGGCTCTCTGGTAACCGCCAAAACAACCCCTGTTCGAATCCTCATATCCGCCTCCAACGAAAGATGTGAAGACCTCGCCCCTGAAAGAGACAGGCTGGGGTGATCGCTCCTCGTTGCCCGGGGACTAGGCCACCTGCCTGTAGCAGCATGGAGGGTTTGTCGATCCCACTACAGGACCGACACTCCCCAAGGCCAACAGGACGGGTACCCCGAGCACCTCTGACCAAGACCAAATGCAATACCCAAGGATTTTTTTTTTTATTTTTTTATTATGAAAGTATAAAATCCAAGGAACAAAATAACAAAATCAATCATGGATCAAATATAAATATTACCAGAACACGGTATCATGCATTTTATAACAAAGAATTCCATATATGAATGTTCCATTTCGACTTGGCACTTCTACGGCCACAATTTTTACAATCCACCACATAGTACATAAAAAGTTCACTAACAAACTGCTTAATACATTCCATAGGACTTAACGCGTCTTGGCGAAACAAAAAAATATTTCGAACTTTCCATAATGCACTATTTAGACTACATAAAGTACACCACAATGTCCATTCCTTCCCACTCACCACCCCTTCACATATCACATATAGAACCATCAAATGGTCAAAATCCCAAAAATATGAAACACAGTCTCCTCGCCCCCGCAGTCCTGCCTCGGGCAGGTGGATGACTGACTTAACTTCCTTCTGTACTAGAAAAACCGTGTTGGTAAGCATTCATGGGCAATCATCCACGCCAGGTCTTTGTGCGTGTTAAAAACTCCAATACCATGAACCCTACTCCAGATTTTGCGAGACCTGTTGGCCGAAAAATTGGAGATGCTGGAAACTGCTTCTTCATGCCCAAAGCGTGTGGACAATTTCCTGGGGTCCCTGAGCTCCTGTAGCCCACAGTCCTGTAACTGATACAAGACTATAGCTTTTTCCAGGACTATGTATTGTGACGGTGGGTCTAGCAGCACTGGCCTGACTGTGGTAGTGTCACCCAGCTCCGTTTCCTGAAAACATGGCCCGCGGCGTACCGCAGATAGCAAGCCCACAAGGACATTGCTTCAAGGGACCTAAAACATAATGAAAAGAATTTTAAATACAAAAATTTCCTCACACATGGTACAGTTCTCCCACCGTTAGCACATGACTTGTACATAATATCTCGTTTTAACTTCTCCCATTTAGATCCCCAGATGAACACAAAAATTAACCGTTGCAACTTTTTAACCGTCACCTCATTCAGTGGGTAGACCATACCTGGAAACATCATCAAGGGTAACACCACCGACCTAATCACTACCATTTTCCCTTCAATCGTTAATTGTCTCAAAGACCAAAACTCTGTTTTCTTTTTAACTTTGGCCAAAACCTCCTCCCAGTTGACCGCACCATTGTTCCTCTCATTGAACCAAATACCTAATATTTTCACACCGGTTGCCTGAATCTTTAGACCTGGTATCACCATGTCCCCCCAATCACCTAGGCAGAACACCTCACATTTGCTTAAATTTAGCTTGAAGCCCGATGCCTCACAGAACAGTTGTGTAGACCACAGCGCCCTACTCAGAGACCTATCAACTTCACATATAATCACTACGTCATCCATGTAGCCTACTGTCTTAAAAGGCACACCCCTGGCCCCTGTACACCCTTTATAACTTTGTCCAGCCTAAAGATATTAAACAGCGTCTCTATAGCACAGACGAAAAGGATGGGCGATAGAGGGCACCCTTGCTTGACCCCTGATTCTAATGCTATTTCTTCTGACAAATGACCATTGATTATCACTCGGCTTGAGACCATCTTATAAAGGCTAGAAATCTGTCTAATAACCTGGTTTGGAAAACCCATTGCCTCCAGCACATCCCATAAATATGTATGCGCCACCCGGTAATATGCCTTTTGGAAGTCAAGGGACAAAAGAGCTAACCTTCGCCCCCTTACCCTCTGGTACCAAATGGTGTCTTTGATAGCATGTAGATGATCTGACACCCTTCTCGCTGGAACCCCACAAACCTGGTCGGCCGCGATCACATGGTGCAATACCACTTTAATCCTATTCACCAAAATTTTTGCCAGAATCTTATAGTCTGAATTCAGTAAAGTAATAGGCCTGAAATCCTCAACCTGTGGCTTATCCTTCTCCCCTTTTGGCAACAATTTTACCACACCTGTCCTCCACAAAACTGGGAGACACTGCGCCTTCAAAGCCTCCTTCGTAACCTCAAACAAGTCTTCCTTCATTACTCCCCAAAATCTCTTATAAAATTCCGCTGGGAGCTCATCATTACCTGGGGTCTTACCGGACCTTAAAGTTTCCACCGCCTCCTCTACTTCTTCCACACCAAGGGATTTACATAACCCCTCCCCCTCCTCCTTGCTCAAAATCCCACTGATCCTGTCCACCAGATCTTTGTTTAGAAATGCATCCACTATTTTTGGCCTAAACAAATCCTGATAAAAGGCTTTTGCAACCTCCAACATGCCTTTCTGCGACCTTACCCCATTCAGTTCCAACAGTGGCGCTTTTGCCTGCACTGCTTTTTTTTAAAAATAGCGACTACACTTCTCCCCCTCCTCCAAGTGCCGAACTTTGGCTGCGTATACTATCTCCCGGCCCTTCTGAGATACCGCCTCCCTAATTTCTTCTTTAAGCCGCTGCTTCAGACTCTCCACTTCACAGCCCTGCTTCTCTAAACAGTACACCGCTTGCAACTGCGAATTCAGCTTTTTGTACCAACGTACTCTCTCTCTAGCTCTCTTAATCCCCTGCTTTAAAAATAAGCTCTTAAACACCCCTTTACAGTTCTCCCACCATCCTAATAAACACGAAAAGTCCTTCTTACTTTTTTAAAGTCTCCCATACAACCTAATGAAGCTCTCCGCCACCTCCTTTCCCTCCAATAAAGATGTATTTAACCTCCTCGCCCTTAGAGGCCCATCTAGCTGAAAATGAAGACACAATACATTATGGTCAGAAAGGACGTTATTCATAATATCCATTTTTTTTAAGGGTCAACCTCTTGGGCACCAAGAGGAAATCTATCCTTGACTTATATAACCTATTCTCCCAAGTATACCCAGGGCATCCCGGATTCACAGCTTTCCATGCATCAACCAACTGAAAGTCCTGAATAACACCTTCAAGGACCTTTTCAGACTTGCCATTTTGTTTCTCCTGGCTTCCTTCCCTCTCCTCCTTCAAGGGTAAACAATATAGGTCTCCTCCCACCACCACAGGAACAGAACAAGGCAGAAAAACTTGGATTGCCTTTGAAAAGGCAACCCTCTCTTCTTTTACAGCTGGCGCATAGAGGTTCAGAATTCTCAAAACCTGCTCCGCCATTTTTACCGACACCATCAGAGCCCTCCCGGGTACAACTTCGACAAAGGATGCAACCTTGATCTTTGGCCCTTTAAACAGTAGCCCAACCCCTGTAGATTTGTTCAAATTGTCACCTGACCATATCGACTCGCCATAGGACCAGTCTGCTCGCAATTCCTTGTAATCAGGGTCATTGCTGATTCCCCATTCCTGTAATATATAGATATCTGCATTTAATGCACTAAAAAAGTCAAAAGTTGGTGCCCTTCTTACTCGATTTTTCACACTCCTAACATTCAAGGAGACAATTTTAATTTCATTCTTCTCCATTTTAGATTTATATTACCTGCTCCTGGGCCAAACCATCCTCAGAGGAATCTCTTCCAAAACACGATGCCGTGGCCCGATACGACCGCTCACTCTGGGACATCTCGACTCCGCTCTCACCCGACTTCACCTTCCTGTTCACCCCCTCCTCTTCTCCCTCATTTTCTTCTACCTCTGACTACTTCTGCGGCCTCTTCAGGTTCACGCTAATATCCATCCTAACTGGATCCCCTGCACTTGGCGCGGTTTCAGTGGTGTCTGCGCGGACTTTCACCCCCGTTTCCACCACCCTTTTACCTTCACGGGCATGGCTGCCCTCCGCCATCGTCAGTGCCATCTCAGGGACCAAGGGAGCCGTGGACTCATCTCTCTTCCGAAAGATGAGGGTTGCGTCCTTCAGGGCCTTCTTTTGTTCTAGAGTGGCCCTCTTTGGCTCTGGGGTGGTCTTCTTTGATTCCTGGGTGGTCTTCACAAGGAGGCCTCCTTCCCTTCCTGCTCCTTCAGGTTTGGCCCGGATTGCAGTTACCGGTGTAGAGAAAACAACAGAAGATGTTACTGAAGTCAAAGTCTCTTCCACAACCTTCACACTCTCTGTCTCCCCCGAACTCTGTGACAACTCCTGGGTGTCAGCCCAGCTTTTATTTATCTGAGAGGGTGCTGCGACCGCACCCTGCTCAGACACACTTCCAACTCCCCCAGCTGGCTCCTCTCCAAAGTCTTCCATCTCCTCAATCCCATCTGGAATTTTCTCCTCCAATGCAAGCAAGGCACTCTGTACGGCTGCCTCATGTTCCTCATGCTCCATCTCTTCCTCTCTTCTGCTCACTCCTCCCACCCTTTGTGCCCAAGTGCGCTGAGTGCACTGGCGAGCCTTATGTGTTGACACCCCACAGAAATCATTATGACCTCTTTTCCCACAGTTTCTGCAGGGTCTAAACTCCTCGCATCCACCGTCATGCCCGTAACTCCAACATTTAGAGCAAAAGACCCCCATACCATTGAAGTAAAGTCTACCTCTAACTGCACCGATGCTAAACATTTTTGGTGGCCTTAGCAAGTTCCCCTCATTATCCTCTTTAAAGGACATACGAAAACTATACTTTCGGCCAACCCTGAAATTTTGGGTACTCAAGCCACTTAAATTTAATTTTCACAGTACCTTTTTTTAGGATACCTTTTCCCCACTCGTGTATGGGGGGTCATAAATATTGACCATTAGCGTTGTTAACCCAGGCTCCGCCAGTTTGGTGAGTTTCATCACTTGAATCTCCTCTCTGTCCAAATTGTTTTGAATCGCTTCACATGTTCTTTTATAAGAAAAACTCCGTAGTCAGGGTCATATAGAACGTATTTCTTCCTGGATCCTTGACACAAAGAATTTCATTTAGCCAGACGCCCAACACTTTTAACATAATGGTATGTACAAAAAAACGAATATCCACTTCTCCTTGTCTCTTGCCCATAAATTCAACCAAGATGGTATTTTTGATGGTCATCACACCTTTTCCAGCATTCATAAGAACGGCCATGTTGATTTCTCTCTCCATCTTCCTCCAAAGTGCAGAAAAATAGCGGGGACCGCGGCAGCCTAGACCACCGGTGGCCCCATACCAGGAATCACTTAGACCCCAAGACTTTTTTTTTTTACGTTTATTATAAGAAAAACAAAAACATATAACCTATATACTGAGTAAAACCCCGCCCGAGAAATAACCGAGGCCCTACTTTTGCCCAAAAAACCCGGGAAAGCTTTTTGACTCGAGTTAAGCCTGGGTGGAAAAATGCAGGGGCTACTGGTGAATTTTAAAAAAATAAATGATACCAAAAAAATTACAGGGGCATTTAATGTCCCCCACGGGGAGGTATGGGAGTTTAATGTCCCCCCATGCGATTAGGGGTATGGCCCTTTAATGTCCCCCATAGCGAAAAAGGGGGGGTAAAGGGCATTTTAATTCCCTAAAGGGCAGGTTTGGGCAGGATAGGCCTTTTTATGGGCAGGTATGGGAACTATAGTCCCCATAGGCAGGCATAGGCAGGAAATTTGCCCCCATAGGCAAGTAAAGGCAGGTATAGCCCCCTAGGCGTTTTGGGCGGGTAAGGTCAAAAAAGGGGCAGATTTTCCCCCTAGGGGGTTATAGCAGTTTTCCCCTGGGGTAGGTTAAAAGGCAATATAGGTGGGTATAGGTCTTTTAGCCAGGTTTTGGGCCCCACTAGGCAGATATAGGCAGGCATGGCAGATTTTTAAAACAAAAAAACCCACTTACCGTTTCCCCCGCTGTTTTCCCTCCCCCGCTGCTCCGCCCCCTCGCTGTCCGGCCCCCCCCCCCCCCACCCCGGCACAGGCGCGGTTGTCATCGGGGCCGCCCGCAATTTGATGATCCTGCTGTCGTCCCGGAAAACCCCGGACACCGCAGACCCCGAGTCCACTGCGGACACGGAGCACTCGTCGTGCTCCGCAGTGGTATCTGTTCACTTTTGTAGCGCCCCGGAGGAGCCCCGAAAACAAGTGAAGAGTACCGACGTGCCCGGGCCACCGCAGCGCCCAAAAAACTGTCGGCGGTACTCGGCGTTCGTTATATGCGCTCCCTAGGATCGTATATAACTAAGCGTCCCTGTAGCGCACGGGCCACCCGGCGCTGACGCCGAAGTGACTCAAAATTTAACCCGGGGGGATTTTTTCCAAACATTTTTTGTGCTGAAAAACTCGGCTTATCCCGAGTATAACGGTAATTAAAACCATTACATCAAAAAAATAAAAAAAACACATTTTTTACCAACTTCCACAAATGAAAATTCCATCAGGTGTTAGCCCTTTTTACCCATTTTTTAAAACAGACAAATAATAAACTTCCTTAGACTGCTTAATACAGTTTTCCCCCGAAATTACACTTTTTTAAGAACAAAAAAAATTCCCATTTTTCCATAATGAGCTTTTTTAACCAACAAATAAAGATCCACAAAACTCGTTTTTTCTCTCCAGTCAAATTGCTTACTAAACCATACAATACAGTTTCATGGCATAAAAACTTCAACCCCGTCATATGTTTCAAAAGAGTCCCCACCAACCTCCCCAAAAATTTTACTAACTACAAATTCCCCTTTAGATATAAACAAGTTTCTTCCCTATTGCAATTCTGCCTTGGGCAAAAAGGGGGTGGCTCAGACATAAACTCTGCATCGCCTTCAAAGGGGCCCCTTCTGGACTAAACCCACGCTAATTTTATCTCATTCTGTAAAAAAAGACATATTAACATTTGACCATATCTCTTTACTCAAGTTATAAGTATAATTAGCCACCGGAAATAAGGTTTCTTTTTCAGTAATATAACTCAGGACTATTTTAAGACTCTTAAGGTGATACACCTCCAGACTACCTAAATTAAAAACTCTTAACGTTTTTTCTAAAGAGGCATAATGTTTTTTGGGGAACAATTTTAGGACCAGTGAGTTTGAGCAAAACTACCCTTCCTTTTCTAAAAAAAGGCCGCAGCATACTTCAAAAAATAGGACCAAGTAGTATTTAGAAACAATGCCCTTGCACATAGACATTTAAACAATTTACATTTTAAAGCATTTTAAATTAGGAACACCCTTTTCCCCGTTTTTGTGCACTTATGCTTTTTTTCCTATTAAATTTTCCCTTTTTCGGTCCCCAAATAAATTCAAAACAATCTTTTCAGCCTTTTAAAAAAAACTTCCTTGGGTGAAAAAAAAAAATTCAGATAAGTAAAATGGGGAATTTGAACGGGTTTTTATTATTAAAAAAACCCTTCCCCTTTAATCGAGAGCTTTCTTAAAAAGCCCAAAAATTAATCCTTTCTGATTTTTCTTTTACAGATCCCACTTAAAATTTCCTTGTTTCCGACATAAAAAAGGCCTTGCCACTCACCACTCTTTTGAATACGGGCTGCAAGGCTGCACTCTGGAACACCACCAACAGGAAGGGGGAAAAAATTTGCCAGCAGCTCCGATGGAAAATGCAAAAATTCGCCTTTTATTGTTAAAAGGTAAGTGGAGACATGACAAGCCAAGACATGGTGGCTGCAGACGCTGACGCGTTTCAGGTTTCACATAACCCTTAGTCGTGGCCCAACACCCAAATATGAAACAACAACATATTTTATACACATGTATTTGAAAAAAACTCACCTGTTGAAGGATGACCCGACCCGGCGCTTTCCCCACCGCGCATGCGCCATCACGACTTCCGGAACACCGAGACAACACGTGCCGGTCCCCGGCTTACCACGAAGCCACACCCGAAGGGCGGAGTCGCTAACGTGGCACCCGAGACCAAACACCTGCATCCCCGTCTCCAGACAAGAATGTCCCACACAAACGACAGCAGAAAAACGCACAGATCGGTCATCCCACACAGGATAACAAGTGAAAAAATTATATATAAAAAGAAATCAAAATTAAAAAACAAGAACAACAAGGACTATAGGCTACAAAGTATTAGCCAGAAACACAAGACATGGGATATAGAATATATAGCCAACCTGATGAGCTAATAGTGGAACAAAAGCTCAGTACGCAAATTCAAACCCATGGGAGCAATAGTATTAAGATCAGGGGTCCTCAAACTTTTTAGACCGGGGGCCAGTTCACGGTCCCTCAGACCATCGGAGGGCCGGAATATAGTTTTAAAAAAAAGTTTTACTTTGTGGGTCGATATAATTACGTGATTACCCAATTATTATTGGCCAGCAGACGTAGGTAGAAATTAGGTCCCCCCCCAGCAGAAGTAGGAGGAATTAGGCCCCCCCCCCAGCAGCGTAGGTAGAATTAGGCCCCCCCCCAGAAAGACGTAGGTAGTAATTAGGCCCCCCAGCAGACGTAGGTAGAATTAGCCCCAGCGGGTCTGTAGGTAAATTAGGGCCCCAGCAGGTCTGTAGGTAGAATTTTAGGGCCCCCAGCAGGTCTGTAGGTAGAATGAGGGCCCCCAGCAGGTGTAGGTAGAATAAGGCCCCCAGCAGGTGTAGGTAGAATTAGGCCCCCCAGCAGGTGCAGGTAGAATTAGGCCCCCCAGCAGGTGCAGGTAGAATTACCCCCCCCTCGCAGGTTCCCAGGTAGAATTAGGCCCCCCAGCAGGTGTAGGTAGAATTAGTTCCCCAAGCAGGTGTAGGTAGAATTAGGCCCCCAGCAGGTGTAGGTAGAATTAGGCCCCCAGCAGGTCTGTAGGTAGAATTAGGGCCCCCAGCAGGTATGTAGGTAGAATTAGGGCCCCCAACAGGTCTGTAGGTAGAATTAGGGCCCCCAACAGGTCTGTAAGTAGAATTAGGGCCCCCAACAGGTCTGTAGGTAGAATTAGGGCCCCCAGCAGGTCAGTAGGTAGAATTAGGGCCCCCAGCAGGTCTGTTGGTTGATTTAGGGCCCCCAGCAGGTCTGTAGGTAGAATAAGGCCCCAGCGGGTTTGTAGGTAGAAATTGGGCCCCCCAGCAGGTGAGGTAGAATTAGGCCCCCCATGAGGGGTAGGTAGAATTAGGCCCCCCAGCAGGTTCAGGTAGAATTAGGCCCCCCAGCAGGTGTAGGTAGAATTAGGCCAACACAGGTGAAAGGTAGAATTTAGGCCAACAGCAGGTTGTAGGTTAGAATTAGGCCCCAGCAGGTGTAGGTAGAATTAGGCCCCCAGCAGGTGTAGGTAGAATTTTGGGCCCCAGCAGGTGTAGGTAGAATTAGGCCCCCAGCAGGTGCAGGTAGAATTAGGCCCCCCCCCCAGGTGCAGGTAGAATTAGGCCCCCCCAGGTGTAGGTAGAATTAGGCCCCCCCCAGCAGGTGTAGGTAGAATTAGGCCCCCCCCAGCAGGTGTAGGTAAAAATTAGGCCCCCCCCAGCGGTGTAGTAGAATTAGGCCCCCCCCAGCAGGTGTAGGTAAATTAGCCCCCCCCCCCAGGGGGGGTTGTAGGTAGAATTAGGCCCCCCCCCAGCAGGTGTAGGAAGAATTAGGCCCCCCCAAAGCAGGTGAAAGGTTAGAAATTAGGCCCCCCCCAGCGGTGAAAGGTAAATTAGGCCCCCCAGCAGGTGTAGGTAGAATTAGGCCCCCCAGCAGGTGTAGGTAGAATTAGGCCCCCAGCAGGTAAAGGTAGAATTAGGCCCCCCAGCAGGTGTAGTTAGAATTAGGTCCCCCAGCAGTTCTGCAGGTAGAATTAGGCCCCCAGCAGGTGTAGGTAGAATTAGGCCCCCCCCAGCAGGTGTGGTAGAATTAGGCCCCCCAGCAGGTGTAGGTAGAATTAGGCCCCCCCCAGCAGGTGTAGGTAGAATTAGGCCCCCCCAGCAGTTGTAGGTAAGAATTAGGCCCCCCCAGCAGGTGTAGGTAGAATTAGGCCCCCAGCGGGTCTTGTAGGTAGAATTAGCCCCCCAGCAGGTGTAGGTAGAATTGGGCCCCCCAGCAGGGAAAGGAAGAATTAGGCCCCCAGCAGGTGTAGGTAGAATTAGGCCCCCCACAGGTGGGGAAAGATAATTAAAAATAATAAACTGACTTCACTCAGCTTACCTGGCTCCCCGGCGCTGTCGCTGCTCCCCGGGCTTCTTCTTGGGGCCCGACGGACGTCACCAGGCGCGCGCCGCAGCGTGATGACGCTGAGCCCCCGTGCTGTGGCTTGGTGAGGCGCATCCTTCCTGCGCCTCACCAGAGTACTCTGCAGAGGGGGAGAGCCCCTGCTCTTCCGCGGGAAAGCATCTGAAATGTGCGTCCGGCGGACCCCAACATACAGTTAGTCCCGGCGCCGCTGCCCTCACCGATCGCTAAGGTGCTAAGCCGGTACCTTAGTGATCAGCATCGACTTAGACCCCAACGATCGGTGGCGGCAGGTAGCGGCATCGCCGGGGATGACATGGGGGACACTCTCCACGGAAAGGGAGGTGCCTGAGGGCGGACATTTTACAATATATGGGAGGTGTCTGTGAGTGTCAGAGGGCGGACATTCTGCATATAACATTGCACAGTGTTCCGCCCTCTGCCACTTCACAACACCTCCCATATATTGTAAGTGTCCGCCCTCAAGCACCTCCTTGCGCTGCAGAGTGTCCGCCCCTGAAGCTGGCCCTGCTGTCGCGTGGCTCGCAATGCTTTCATTTTACCCGTCACCGCCCACCGGCACCTCCCATCATATTGTTGCGTGGGCGGGGTGACAAGTGATGTGAGGCAGCGCGACAGCAGGGGCCAGCTTATAGAGCACAAAAGCAACTCAGGGGAATTGCGGCTGCCGCAGGGTGGCAGCGGCGGGGCCCGGATGAAAATCCCCGGCGGGCCGCCATGCGGCCCGCGGGCCGTAGTTTGAGGACCCTGATTTTAAAATGTATAATCCAAAAGGCCTCAGATCTTTGAGTTTTAGTTAAATTTCCTCCCCTTTGCCCATGGTGACTTTTTCTATAGCAAAGTTTTAAAACTCTGTGTATGAGAATTGTGGGCCTCTATAAAAAGGCGGGATGCCCCCAGACAATGTGTCGACTTGTAGGTTTTTTTTTCCATTTAAATGTTCCAAAATCCGCACTCCCGAATTGCGTGTTTTGCAACCAACATAGTTCAAATTGCATATATCACAGTGAATTATGTATACAACTGACATAGTGTTACAATTCATATATTCATATATCAGTAGACGTTGCAAAACCATTGGTAATTTGGTTTCTCCAAATCTTGTCAATTCCAATTCCACCCAACCTATGTGGCTCCGCAATAGGGGCTTCTTTAAATGTGGGGGTCATCCCTTTTAAAACATGCAACTATGTATTTCCATGGGTGAGTTTTCTGATGTAACAAATGTTATCCGATCAGACAATATATGAATTGCAACACTATGTCAGTTGTATACATAATTCATTGTGATATATGCAATTTGAACTATGTTGGTTGCACCACACGCAAATTTAGAGTGCGGATTTTTTGGGAAAATTTAAATGGAAAAAAAAATCCTACAAGTCGCACATTGTCTGGTGCATCCCGCCATTTTATAGAGGCCCACAATTCTCAACACAGAGTTTTTAAAAACTTATGCATAGAAAAAGTCACCATGGGCAAACGGGGAGGAAATTTAACTAATAAACTCAAAGATCGTGAGGCCTTTTGGATACACCATCTTAATACTATTGCTCCCATGGGTTTGAATTTGCGTACTGAGCTTTTGTTCCACTATTAGCTCATTAGGTTTGCTATATATTCTATATCCCATGTCTTGTGTTTTTGGCTAATACTTTGTAGCCTTTATAGTCCTTGTTGTTCTTGTTTTTTAATTATGATTTATTTTTATATATAATTTTTTCACTTGTTATCCTGTGTGGGATGACCGATCTGTGCGTTTTTCTGCTGTCGTTTGTGTGCACATTCTTGCTCTGGAGACGGGGATTGCAGGTGTTTGGTCTCGGCTGCCACGTTAGCGATTCCGCCCCTTCGGGGGTTGTGGCTTCGTGGTAAGCCGGGTACCGGCACGTGTGTCTCGGGTTCCGGAAGTCGTGATGGCGCATGCGCGGCTGGGAGACGCGCCGATCGGGTCATCCTTCACACAGGTGAGTTTTATCACTACATGGTATATATATGTATGTTGTTCATATGGCTGCTGTGCTACGACTAAGGGTTATGTGAAACCTGAAACGCGTCAGCGTCTGCAGCCACCATGTCTTGGCTTGTCATGTCTCCACTTACCTTTTAACAATAAAGGCGATTTTTGCATTTTCCATCGGAGCTGCTGGCAAATTTTTTTCTCCGTTCTCCTGATCATACCAGACACCCAGGATTTTTATGGTCTTTGACTGGACGGGCAAACCAGGAATATCTACATCTTTCCAGGAACCTAAAAGCATGCTGTTGCTTTTGTCTAAATTTAGCTTAAAAGCCGAAGCTCTACTGAAGCACTCTGTCATAGCAATTGCATTCCTCAAAAAAGCACTAGAATCACAGAATAGAGTAACATCATGCTTTAACTTTAAGATAACCACTTCCTGGCACCAGAACACCTCTGATTTTGGGGTCTTGCCTCAACATACATAACAAAGGTTCGATAGCACAAATGAAAAGTATAGGGGATAACGGACATCCCTGCTTGACACCTGAGTTTAGCACCACCTTCTCAGTTAGGAACCCATTAACAAGTACTCTGCTAGAATTCTCTTTGTATAACAGTGCAATGAAACTAATAAAGGTTTCCGGAAAGCACATTCTCCTTAAAACTGCAAATAAGAAACTATGAGACACACGGTCAAAGGCCTTTTGAAAATCTAGGCTAAGAAGACCCAGATTTTGATTACGCTCTTTCTGGTACCAAATTACATCACGGATTACATTAAGGTTAGCCCAGACTCCCCTTCCAGGAACCGCGCAAACCTGATCTGGGTGAATGACAGTCGTTAGAACAACCTTCATACGCTCCACTAGGACCTTGGACATTACTTTGTAGTCAAAATTCAAAAGCGTGATAGGACTCCAATTTTCCAACCTAGCACGATCCCCTTTTTTAAAGAGAAGAGTTACCACACCACTCCTCCAAGACTCGGGCAAGACCTTGCACCTAAAAGCTTCCTTGAAAATTAGAAATAAATCTTCTCTAAGAGCCTCCAAAAAAGTAACATAAAATTCCAATGGCAGGCTGTCCAAACCTGGCGCCTTGCCCTTAGAGAAACTTCCAATAGCCTTAAGAATTTAGTCCTCAGAAACATCTTTAACCAATCCTTCCTGCTCCACATTATTTAAAGTGCAAGGGAGGGAACTTAAAGCATTCTCCAGAGAAACAGGATCTACCTCCTTCTCACTAAAGAGGTCCTGATAGTAACCCCTAACACACTCTAATAAAGCTTCTTTCCCTGTATACCCATCCAAACTTTTTATCGGCTCCCTAAGGGCATTAATTTTTTAAAAGAAAATTCAATCTTCAGAAAGAGAAATTTTACGGCACTCACCCAAATAACTTCTGCAAAAATCCTTTTATTGGAACATAAAATCAGGGAATCGGCACATTTCACAAACACAGCCAACAGGTTTCACGTCCTCCGACGCTTTCTCAAGGCATGGCATGCTTGAGAAAGCGTCGGAGGACGTGAACGGCTGTTGGCTGTGTTTGTGAATGTGCCGATTCCCTGATTTTATGTTCCAATAAAAGGATTTTTGCAGAAGAAGTTGGGTGAGTGCCGTAAATACTCTTTCTGAAGATTGAAATTTCAATTGTGCTACTTCCTTTTTTACTGAGCACCACCCATCTGCATTAAATGGACACTGTTCTATACACTATATAGGACTACAGAGACGTATACCGGTGCCACCTCGTTTTCTCTTTTGAATAGGGTTTTTTAAAGAAAAAACTAGTACATTTTTCATTCTTCTCGTAATGTTCTACCTTAGAGTTATATATGATTTATTTTCCCTTATCCCTTATTGCCACACTTATATAATTTTTTGTCCTAGCAATAAGATCCTCAACATCATCTCCAGCACTACAGAGCAAATAGTATGTTTGTAAACGGGTATTTAACCTCTTATACCACACTTTTATATTCTTTGCTACCGCAATACTTTGTTTTATAAAAAATTCTTTGATCCTACACTTAGCGTGTTCCCACCATGCCAAAGCTGAAGAAAAACTATTAATGGACCTCCTCAGAGTAGCATAGAAAATAAGGAATTCTGCCCTAGTCTTCTCATCCTGTAAAAGTGAAACATTTAACCTCCATATTCCTTTACCTCTCAAACCTCAGGCAGTTTAATATTAATACCAAGTAACTTATGGTCTGAAAAAACATTTAATTCCAAACTTACATTAGAAAGCTCACAACCCTCACTAATAAAAAAAATAATCGATCCTTGATTCATATAGGTTATTCCCCCAAGTATACCCGGCAGCCTTAGGGTTCAAAGTACGCCATGCATCTTTAAGTTTGAAATCTGACACTAGGTCACTCAATACTTTCCTTGTTTTCTCAAACCTGGCATCCTCCGCTCCACCCAACCTTACTTCCCCAAGCCACATACAATTAAAGTCGCCTCCCAAAACTAGGCAGAGGCGCAGAGCCCGTTAAAAAGGGCTGGATGAGCTCAAAAAGGTTAGCCCTCTCTTCAAGAACCGGAGAAGCATAAATATTACAGATCCTAAAAAAATAACCAGAAAGACACACATTTACCTGAATAGCCCGTTGGCAAAAACTCAAAAAAAGAATTTACAGTTATGTCCTTATTCTTGATTAGCACTCCAACGCCAGAGTTTTTATTAGCATTGTCCCCGGACCACACTGAAGGCCCGTGTGATCACTCTTTTCTCAACGAGGCATAGTTTAAGTCATGAGCAATTCCACACTCCTGCAAAAGAAAAATGTCATAGTTCCAACTTACCAAGAAGGTGAAGAAAGCGGCCCGCCTAACGGGCCCTCTTATCCCCCTTGCATTAAGCGAGGCAATCCTGATCCCCTCCATCACAGATCACTGTCACTTTCAGATAGCGCCGAACCCCCTGTAGAAGGTAAATCAGAAATGTTCCGGGGATTTGAGAGACCAGATACTACTCGCGATGGTCCCGGGACGTCACTCTCAGATGCACTGGTCCTAGAATCCCCAACCTTCCTTTTAATCTGACTTTCAGTTTCGACCACTTGCTTTCTTTTGCGCAGCTCCGCTTCTAAATCCATCTCTATTTCTTCTTCCGTTTTAGAGTCATCTGGATTTTCTGCTGTGACCCAGTTTTCCTCATCCTCCATCTCATCAGCCCAGGTCTTCACGGGCACTGCTGTCATCCCGGCAATCGCACGAGCTACAAGATCCTCTTCAGAAGGTATGTGAACCAGTTTCTCAGGTATCGGTACTGTTTTGACTTTGCCCAGCTGCTTAACCATCGGTGTCAGTGGGGGTCCCGGATGAGAATCCTCCCAGAAGTGGACCCTTTCGGACCCACCGTAGGTGCACTGGCACGCCAGCTGACTTGTCAGAGCTTGCAACAGGTAGGGCTGCAGACATGGCACTTGTTTCTGTTGAAAATATTAGTTCCACCCCATCAGGGGCTCCCTGCTCAGGGAAAACATCTTTGAGGCACAACTCATGTTCTTTCTCCGCAGCCTCTTGCAATGCTTCCAGAGTCCTCGCTACATTCCTTTCAACCAGTTTGGAACCAACGACAGCCTCCGCAAAGGTTTTTGGATGCTCCGGACAGTCCTTAAAGGCATGACCTTTCTTTAGACAGCCATTGCATAGCATGTCGGAACTGCATTCGATAGATTCGTGCCCCGTCTCCCTGCATCTACGGCAAAAGATCACTCTTGGGGTTGGACATGCCTCTTGCCTATGGCCGAACAGCCGGCATTTCCTACAGAAGTCTGGCATCACGTTGTAATATAGAGTTCCTCCATCTCTCCCAATCACGAAAGATGAGGGAAGGTGCACTGAACACCCATCCAAGTCAGGATCGGGGTTTAA
>JAODAL010033278.1:27500-45781 GCA_025379985.1 Phyllomedusa bahiana | reverse complement strand
AGCCCTTGGAGGAAAATACGGGAGTAACTCAAGGTCAGTACGGATAAGAAAATGTATGACGTGACTGCACCAGAGAAATGTGAGTGCAGTTTGGAGGATAATAAGGAGGAACCAGGATCATACAGGATAAGTAATGTAGTCGTGCTGCCCCAGAGAATATTGAGTGGCTTGGGGATATACGGGATGAACTCAGGATCATACGGATAAGAATTTATACGTGATGCACCAGAGAATAGTGAGTGCGCTTGGGGTAATAGGGGGTTTTAAAATCAGGATCAGCACAGGATAAAAAATGTATGTACTGCTGCACCAGCGAATAGTGATCCCTCTGGGGAAAATACAGGATGTAATCAGGATAGACGGGAAATAATTATGTACACAGTGACGCCCCAGAATGTAAATGCAGCTTGGAGGATAATACAGGATGAAACCCTCAGGTCAGCACGGATAAGTAATGTATGTACCGTGACTGCTCGCAGAATAGTTTGAGCCCCAGCTCTGGGAAATGTATATGTAAAGATAGGGAGTTTTTTCTATTCAAATTGTATAATGTGGTGCTGCTGAAGATTTGCTTTATCCTCTGTACCCACGGAGCAGGAGGCCACATGTTGCTGTTCTACCGTTTTAAGCTTGATAGTTTACTGAAAAATTTGGGGTTTTTTTTTTTTCCCTTCATAGGTTGTGGTTTAAGTATTTCCCTGGGGCAGCGCCCTCTGTTGGTCTCGGGGTCCCCGATGATGAACTCGTCTTTCGTCTCTCCTTTGTCAGGAAGGTAAATGGCCAGTGAACCTGCAGCCGTTGACATGGGGGCGCCCCAGTCGCTCCGTTATCCTGTCGCCCTCCTTCCACTTTATCTTCCATTTAGTGAATAATTTCAGGGACAGAATTTTCTTCCGCGCTCGACCTAATATTAGGGCTCCAAACCCCCGCTGGTAGATTTTAGGTCACATTTCCAGGTCAGAACGATCCCAGTGAAGATCTCGCTGCTGCTTGAAGCACTTGGAGGTTACTTACAGGTTAATTAGTGGCGGCTGAAACCTTTCCTGTGGGACAGACCTAAGGGGACCTGCCCTATAACAAGCTCTTTAGAAAAATAGTATAAGTCCACATAACCATTATTGCCGCCCTTTTTTATGTGCGTTTTTCTTGTGTGGAAAGACTGTAATAAATGCTATAATGTACAGGGGTTTTTTAGGTCGGGAGAGAAAAACCCCGGGGGTCACATCACCACTAGGGGGCAGGGGGGAATTGCCCCGGTTTCCCGGGGTCCCCAAAAACCCCTAGTATTAACCCAGGGCTAAAACAGCAAGTACCTTGTTTCAGCATGGTTTCAAAACAGTAGCTCGTGGTTACAGGGGGCTCAAAGGATGTATGGTGTAGCACAGTAGCTCAGTGGTTAGCACAGTGCAGCAGGGTGTCTCAAGGGTTAGAATTGTGCAACATGGTAGCTCAGTGGTTAGCATTGTGCAGCACAGTGGCTCAGTACTTATCACAGTGCAGCACGATGGTTCAGTGGTTAGCATGGTGTATATACGGCTAAGGGGCTAGCAGGGTTGAAAACATGGCTCTTTGGTTAGCTTGGTGCAGTATGGACTCGGGGTTTTAAAATGGGCATCATGGCCCTTCAGGGGTTTAAACATGGTTCAGCACAGGGGGCCGGGGTTAGATGGTGCAGAAAGGTGGCTCAGGGTTTGCATGGTGCAGCCAGGCTCAGTGGTTTGGGCAGGGGTGCAGCACGGTGGCTCATGGTTACATGGGCGGGCCATTTGGCTCATTTGGTTAGCATGGTGCGCCGGTGCCCAGTGGTTGGAAAGGGCAGCACGGGGCTAGTGGTTAGCATGGTGCAGCACAGGGGTTCATGGTTACATGGGCAGCACATGGCCAGTGGTTAGCATGGTGCAGGCATGGTGGTCAGGGGTTTAGCATGATGCGGGCACTGCTTCTCGGGAATTTTCCTGAAAAATCTTTTTTAATCAGAAACGTTTTCGGTTTTTTATAAGCTCCCGGGATAGGGTTTCCACTGTAAAAAAAAATTTCATGACTAAAAAAATTTTGGGATATTGGGCTTCGGTTTTAAATTTTTAAAGGATGAAAAAAAAAATTTTTTTGGGAACATTTTTTTTTAAAATACCCAAAAAAGCCCCGCTCCCCCCCCTTTTAGCTGCTCACGCCCCAAGTGTTCCGTTTTTCGGGTTTGTCCCCCCTTTCCCATTGAAACAAAGAGGGTTCCAGAGTGTTTGGGGTTGACGGGGAGGGGGGGACTGAGCCCCCAGCCCCCCCAGACTTGTATTAGTGCTCGGTGGGGTTTTTTGCATCTTAAGAAGCAAAGAGAATTTTAAAAGGGGAAACCTGTAAGCTATTTTTTTTTTCTGCCTAAACGTTGGGGAAAGGGGTATGGATGGATGAGATGCCGTCAGTGTATGAGCTGCGACTGTTGGGCCTCCTCAGGGCAGTGCACCCCACAGTCGGGGTTCCATTTTTTTTCTATGTATTTTTCTGTAGATTTTTCCTTAATTCCTCCGGGGAAAGCTTTTGCATTGTGGGGGGAAAATCAAAATAGGGGGACTTTTTTTTGGGCTGTGGCTTGATTGCCGTGAGCCGGGGTGCTTCTGCTTCAGGCCAGGAGGGACATAGTTTTTTCACTTTTTTTATTTTGGGCCCTTTTTCCCCCTTAAAAAACGGTAACCCCCCTTTAAAAGGGATTTTCACTTATCCAAAAATCTCATAAACCAATGGGGGAGGTTTTTTAAAATAAAAAAAAAAAACCTCCCCAAAAAAACTCCCCTTTTTTCCAGCTTTTTGCCCCTCCCACAAAAAACCGCGATGTCCAAATCAGAAAGGTCACTTAAATTTTGCAGCAAATCACCGGCCCCCTGCGGCCACTTTCCCCTCAGCCAACACGGGAAAGGGGGCCGTAAATTTTGCCCCCTACAGAAAATTTAAAAATTCTCGGGGTCCCCTGCTTTTAGCCAATAAAAGGGAATCAGCGGGTACAGAACCCCCCCACCCCAATCCCCGGGCCTCGGGAAAGCCCAAGTGCCCCTGCACCAATGGGGGGGCTCCACAGTCACATGACCTTCTAGCCAATCACGGGGCCTCAGCTGCCCCCGTGACCCTCCCACCCAAATTAAAAGGGCCTCAGCTGCCCCGGGGTAAACCCCTGAAAAAGGCCCCAAATCAAAGGCATCAGCAGTCACATGCCCCTGCGGCCAATCAAAAGGGCATCGCGGGTCACGTGCCCCTGCGCCAATAAAGGGGCCCGCAGTCTTTTTACCCCCCACCCCAATCGGGAGGGTCAACAGTCACATGACCTTCTACCCCATCACGGGCCTCTCTTCACGTCACCTGCCCCCAATCACAGGCCTCAGCGGTCACGGAGCCCTTTCACCCCAATCACGGGGACAATTACATTCGTGAAATACCCAAAATCGGGGAACAGTTCAAATGACAAAGTTTAGGGGTGTCTGCAACTGGGAAGCACGGCACACTGGGATGGAGGTGCCCATATTTGGGGGTTTCCATCATGGCTGCTGTGGGGCCCCAGGGAAGGGTCCGTGCCATTTTTGGTCTTGCCCTTTTTTTAAATTTCCCCCCCCGGGTTGGAGGATGTGGGTAAACGGCTCTGGGGGTTCGAGTGCACAAAATGTCGGGCAGCTCCTGAAAGGGGCCGGATTTTTATTTTTTGTGACCCCCCCTGCTCGGGTACGGGGGGGTAAACCTATTTTTTGGGCCCTCTAGGCAGATACCCCCTGTCATGTCTTTTAAAAGGGGCCCAATAGTTTGTCCCCCCCCCCCCCGCCTGCGGGTTTCCCCTTACTTCATTGGGTTGAAATTGAAATGTTTGCCCCAAAGGACCCCTTTTGTTCCTGCTCCATCAATCCTGTCTCTCTCTCTATCTCACAGGCTTCCTCCTTCTGTCCAGTTCTTCCGCAGGACTTGGCCAGTGAGGGGCCCGGGGCCCGCGTCGCTGTGACCTGCCGCCCCTGCTGGGCAGAGCCTGGGACCCCCCAGCCTGCTGCAATGGGTGGGTTCTGAGCGCTGGTAAGAGGTGACTGTGTGCGCTGTGCTGTGTCTCCTGCGCCTCTCTGTCCTGTATACTGATCTCTCCTCCGTCTGCTTTGCTGTTCTCTGTGCTGTCGGGGTCCCCCCTCGGGTAATGAGGAGCACTGGGGGCAGCCCACCCTGGAGATGCTGAAGAGAAGGGACATTCTGGCTATTGTACTCATCGTTCTGCCCTGGACCTTACTCATCACAGTTTGGCACCACAGCACCCGGGCCCGTGCTCCTGCACACAGGGTGAGGGACTCTGTACCCATGATCCATTAAAAACCCTCCCATGCCACACCCCTCCCCCCATTGTGTGGCTCCATCAAACAAATAAGAAAGGCGGACCCGCCCAAAACCAATATAGGACCTCATCTAATCAACTCTATTAACTGCAGAGACCAGTGTGCCCGACGCTGAAATAGTGTGTCCCACGAGGACTGCACCACATCTCCAGTGTAGCAGAGAGAGACTACATTGTAAAGATTATGTTCTCTTACTGTATTATCCTCCAGAGCTGCTACTTTTTGTGGTGCAGTCCTGTTACATACATTACTTATCCTGTACTGATCTGAGTTAATCCTTTATTATCCTCCCGAGCTGCGGCTCACTATTCTGTGGTGCCAGCTCATGTACATTACATTACTTATCCTAGTTACTGACCCCTGAGTTAACCTTGGTATTATCCTCCAGAGCTGCATCACTTTCGGTGGTTTGCAGTCACTGTACATACATTATTCTATCCTGTACGGATCTGAGTTACATCCTGTTTATCCTCCAGGCTACTTCACTATTTGCTGGTGCGAGAGTCACTTGTAAATACATTCTCTTATCTGTATGACCCTGAGTACATCCTGTATTATCTCCCGAGTGCGGACTCATTTCTGCTGGGGCAGTCATCTGTACATACATTACTTATCTGTACTGATTCCTGAGTTACATCCTGTTTCTATTCCTCGAGCTGCACTCACTATTCTGCTGGTGGCTGTCCCTGTGTAATACATTATTATCCTGTACTGATCTTGAGTCTTACTTCCTTTTTTACTTATCCTCCAGAGTGCGATCATTTCTGCTGGTGCTAGTCACTGTACATACATTACTTATACCTGTACTGACCTGGTTACACCTGTATTATCCTCCAGAGGGCACTCACTATTCTGCTGGTGCAAGTCACTGTACTTTCATTACACTTTTCTGATACTGACCTGAGTTACATGCTTTAAATCTCCAGAGCTGCGCTCACTAATCTGCTGATGCAGTACTGTACATACATTACTTATCCTGTACTGATTCCTGAGTTACATCTGTATTATATTCAGAGCGGCGCTCACTTATTCTGTGATGCAGTCACTGTAATACATACTTATCCTGTACTGATCCCGAGTTACATCCTGTATTTATACTCCAGGAGAGCACTCACTATTTTTACTGGCTGCAATTCACTGTGTTCATACATTACTAATCCTGTAGGATTCCTGAGTTACATCCTGTATATCTCAGAGCTGCGCTCACTATTTGCTGTTGATCAGTCACTGTACATACATTACTTATCCTGTACTGATCCTGGTTTATCCATGTATTATCCTCCAGAGCTGCACTCCATATTTCTGCTGGTTGCTGTCAGACTCGTACATACATTACTATCCTGTACTGATCCCGATTTCATCCTGTTTATTCTCCAGGCTGCACTCACTATTCTGCTGGGCAAGTCCCTGGACATACATTACTTTAACCTATTAGGATCCCGAGTTACATCCTGTATTATCCTCCAGAGCTGTGCGATCTCACTATTCTGCTGGTGCAGTCACTGTACATACATTACTTATCCTCTGTATTGATCCTGAGGTACATCTGTATTATCCTCCAGGCTGCACTCAGATATTCTGCTGGTGGCAGTCACAGTACATACATTTACTTATCCTGTAATGATCTCTGAGTTACATCTGTTATTATCCTCCAGAGCGTGCGCTCTACTATTCTGTCGATGCAGTCACTGTACATACATTATTATCCTGTACTGATCCTGAGTTACATCCTGTATATATTCCAGTGCTGCGCTCACTATTCTGCTGGTGCAGTCACTGTACCATACATAATTATCCCTGTATTGCTCCTGAGTTACATGCTGTATTATCCTTCAGAGCTGCGCTCCTATTCTGCTGATGCTGTCGACTGTACCTTACATTACTTTTCCTGTACTGATCCTGAGTTACATCCTGTATTATCCTCCAGCGCTGCCACTCACTATTCTGCTGGTTGCAGTCACTGTACATACATTACATAATCTGTACTGTCTGAGTTTACATCCTGTATTATCCTCAGAGCGCACTCACTATTCTGTGGTGCAGTCACTGTACATATATTACATATCTGTACTGCTCTGAGTTACATCTGTAGTACCTCCAGAGGCTGGCGCTCACTCTTCTGCTGGTGCAGTCACTGTACATACAGTACTTATCCTGTACTGATCCCGAGTACATCCTCTATTATCCTCCAGAGCTGCGCTTCACGATTCTGCTGGTGCAGGCAATGTACATACAGTACTTATCTGTACTGATCCCGAGTTACATCTGTTATGATCCTCAGAGCTCGCGTCACTATTTGCTGGGGAGTCACTGTACATTAACATTACTTATACTTATGATCTGGTTAATTCCTGTATTTTCCTCCAGAGCGGCGCTCACTATTCTGTGTTGCATTCACTGTAATACATTATATCCTGTATGATCCTGAGTTATATCCTGTATTATCCACCAGAGCTGCGCTCACTATTTGATTGGTGCGTCACTGTAACATACATTACGTTATCTGTACTGATCCCGAGTTACATGCGTATTATCCTCCAGAGCTGCGCTCACTATTCTGTGTGCAGTCATGACTTACATTACTTAACCTTACTGATCCCGACGTTACATCCTGTTTTTATCCTCCCGACTTGCGTCCCTATTCTGCTGGTCTGCAGTCCTGTACATAATTACTTATCCTGCACTGATCTCTGAGTTCATCTAGTATTATCCTCCAGAGCTGGCTCCATATCTGCTGGTGCAGTCACTGTTACATACATGACTTATCCTGTATTGATCCTGCGTTAATCTTGTATTTATCTCCAGAGCTGCACTCACTATTCTGTGGTTGCAGTCTGTGTACATACATTACTTATCCTGTACTGATCCTGATGTTAATCTGTATTATATACTCCAGAGCTGCACTCAGCTATTCTGCTGGTCAGTCACGGGGTTGTACATACATACTTATCCTGCTAGGATCCGAGTTACTTCCTGTATTATCCTTCCAGAGCTGCGCTCCACTATTTGTGGTGCAAAGTCACTGTACATACAGTGCTGTATCCTGTACTGATCCCGAGTTACATCCTGTATTATCCCTCCAGAGCTGCACTCACTATTCTGCTGGTGCAGTCACTGTACATACATTACTTATCCTGTTACTGATCCGGATCGTTATTCTGTATTATCTCCAGAGCTGCATCACTATTCTGTGGTGCTGTCACTGTAGTAATACATTACTGATTCACTGTGTTCATCCGGTATTATCCTCCAGAGCTGCACTCAATATTCTGCTGGTGTGCAGTCCACTGTGTACATACATAATTATCCGTTACCTGATCTGAGTTCTATCTGTGTCATCGCCAGAGCTGCACTCACTATTCTGTGGTGCAGAGTCACTGAACATCCATTACTATCCGGCACTTGATCTGGAGTTACATCCTGTAATTATCCCTCCGAGCTGCACTCCCTATTCTGCTGGTGCAGTCACTGTACTTACTTTACTTATCCTGCACATGATCCTGAGTTACATCCTGTATTTCCTCCAGAGCTGCGCTCACTATTTGCTGCAGTGCAGTCACTGTACTACTTACTTATCCTGTATTGATCCTGAGTTACATCTTTGGTATTATCTCCAGAAGCTGCACTACTATTCTGCTGGTGCGTCACTGTGTACATTACTTACTTATCCTGGTTATGATCCTGAGTTTCATCTGTATTATATACTCCAGAGTGCACTTCATTATTCTGCTGGTTGCAGTCACTGTGTACATACATTACTTATCCTGTAGCTGAGCCTGAGTTACTTCCTGTATTATCCGCCAGAGCTTGCAGCTTCACTATTCTGCTGGTGCGAGTCACTGTACATACCTTTCTTATCCTGTACTGCTCCGAGTTAATCCTGTATTATCCTCCAGGAGCTGCACTCACTATTCTGATGGTGCAAGTCACTGTACATACATTTACTTATCTGTATGATCCTGAGTTACATCCTGTATTATTCCTCCAGAGCTTGCGCCCCGCCCACTCACTATTTTGTGGTGCAGTCACTGTACATACATTACTTAACCTGTACTGATCCTGAGTTACATCTGTATTATCCGCCAGGAGCTGCACTCACTATTTGTGGTGCAGGCTCTGAACAGATATTACTTATCCTTGTGTACTGATCCTGAGTTACATCCTGTATTTCTCCAGAGCTGCGCTCTCACTATTTGCTGGGTGCAGTCACCGTGTACATTACATTACTTGATCCTGAGTTACCTGCCTGTAGTATCCTCCAGTGCTGCATCAATATTTGCGCTGGTGCAGTCACTGTACATACATTACCTTATCCTGTACTGATCTGAGTTTACATCATGTTGTATTATCCTCCAGAGCTGTGCCACTATTTGCTGGTGCAGTCACTGTAATACATTACTTTTCCCCGGACCTTATCCTGAGTTACATCCTGTGTGCTCCAGAGCGGCTTCACTATTCTGCTTGGTGCAGTCACTGTTACATACATTACTGATCCAGTTATGATCCTGAGTTACATCGGTAATATCCTCAGCGCTGCACTCATTTTTTTCGCTGGTTGCAGTCACTGATTACATACATTACTTATCCTGTATGAATCCTGAGTTACATCTGTATTCTCACCAGAGCTGCGCTCACTGATTCTGCTGGTGCAGTCACTTACATACAATTACTTATCTGTACTGATCCCTGAGTTACATCCTGTATGTATCTCCAGGAGCTGCACTCACTATTTCGTCTGGTGTGCAGTCACTGTAATACCTTACTTATCCTGCATGATCCTGAGTTACTCTGTATTTTCCTCCACAGAGCTGCACTCATATTATGCTGGTGCAGTCACTGTGTACAATACATTACTTATTCTGACTGATCCTGAGTTACATCTTGTATTATCCTCCAGAGCTGCGCTCGCTATTCCGCTGGTTGCAGTCACTGTTCATACATTACTTATCTATACTGATCTTGAGTTACATCCTGTATATCCTCCAGAGCCTGCACTCACTATTCTGCTGGTGCAATTCACTGGAATACATTACTTATCCAGTATGATCCTGAGTTACTCTGTCTTATCCTCCAGAGCTGCGCTCACTATTCTGCTGGTGCAGTCACTGTACATACATTACTTATCCGTGAATTGATATGTCTGCTGAAGAGACTTGGAGTATTCACTCAATTGGATTTGCAAGATTTTATGAATGAACTACTTTGTGAATGGACTTGGAATGCCATTCAGCCTCGTTTCTGGGCTGCTAGTATAAATAGCCGTCCCATTGTGTTAACATGCAGCATATCTGATGAAGCGAGCTAGAGACTCGCGAAACGCGTAATATGCAGAAATAAATAAGTTAACTATTTGCGATTCCCTTTTTTTGCGGTTATATCCCAAAGAGCGCTCTAGTCCCCTATGCTTCCATTTTTTAGTTTCTAAACAATCCCTATTAGGTTTTGTGTTGGATACTATCACTTTCCTTCATCTCAATCCTTGCGTCCGTGGACGGGGAGGCGGGAAGCGGGGGACGGAGCTTGCCGTGGATGATAGTTCTTATACTAAGGGGACACAGCGTTATGACGAGCTGTACCGTTATTACAGTACAGCTCGAAAAAGTGTGAGCAACCTCTCTGATACAGTGTATATGATTTAGTTATATGTGGACCCGATCGGCGCTTTTGTTTTATTTCAGGCATCCTGCGTTTGGGTCTTGCTTCCACGGACAAGCGCTTTTTGATTGCTTACATTACTTATCCAGTACTGATCCTCAGGTGTATGTAGGGGTCACACAGAGGATCCATCTCCGGCTCCTCTGCACCGGTCACTCTGGACACACACAGGTCGCAGCGGCTCCACGTCCTACCCTCGGGCTCTGCACGAGCTGCTATAACATTGGGACCGGCTCCTGATTATGTAGTAATTTTGGGAACCTCTTGCTCCTGGGCATCAGCGCCTGACGCCCCCGGTGCTGCCCCTCACACTCCTGTTCTATCAGTGATCTTGTTACCAGATTGGAACATCTGCTGAGGCGTAACTTTTAGAATCAGGACCTCAACCCAAAAACAGCCCCAGCTTCCTTGTGGCAGAGACCCCTCTGCCTCCATCAAACCCCAGGGCCCGGCTGTGACTCCCCACAGCGACGCCCTTGGACCTCTGCATTTCCCCCCATTGCTCTCAGTGCAGGCTTCACGCCCCCTCATCAGCCGCCATCTTACCCCTGTTCCTCCCAATAGGACCTAATCCTCATCTGTTTGTTACTTCATCCTCATCCTCATCATCCGCTTTCTCAATCTGTTGTGATTTTGATCTGTTCCTGTCTTGTTCTGATAAACTGGGGGTCGGGTGACACCGTATATTCCCCATCTAGAGGGATTGATGGGAGTTTAAAGAGGGTCTCCGCCCCTTTCCTAAAGTGTAGTTAATGCGGCAGCGCAGGAAGCTGGGGCTGTGTCCCCCTCTCTGCCCTCGGTTCTGGTGTCCGTTACCCCTGAGGTGCAGGTTTCATTCATCAGAGCGGTTGCTACCGACGACTATTGACAGTGAGATTGTTACAATGTTTCCATAGCAACAGGGCTGGATTCACTGCTACCTGGATCCGCAGATGGAGGGGCCACAGTCCCCCCATAATGCTCCCAATCCTGCAGATTATAATCCTACCTGCCAACTACCTCATGTGTATTCTGGGAGATTTTACCAACACCCCGGCTAGAAACTCCCATACCCCCCAGTATAAGCCTAGCTCAAAACAGTTAACAGCCTACCCATCCAGCAATGCTCTACTCCACACAGTAAAGTTATACTCAACCATCCGAGCCCAGTACTGGTCTATACTCCACCCAGTAACACCCATACCAAGCCCAGTAGTAATGGTATACTCCACCCAGTAATACCCATCCCAGCAATGCCTATACTCCACCCAGTAACACCCATACCTAGCCCAGTAATGTCTATACCCCAACCAGTAACACCCATACCCAGCCCAGTAATGTCTATACCCCAACCAGTAACACCCATACCCAGCCCAGTAATGTCTATACTCCAACCAGTAACACCCATACCCAGCCCAGTAATGTCTATACTCCAACCAGTAACAACCCTACCGAGCCCAGTAATGTCTATACTCCACCCAGTAACACCCATACAGAGCCCAGTAATGTCTATACCAAACCAGTAATACCATCCCGTAATGTCTATACTCCACCCGCAGTAAATCACCCATACGAGAGCCAGTATGCCTGATACTTCCACCCAGAGTAACACCATACCAGCCCGAGTAAATGTCTATATCCACCCAGTAGTGTAAACCCATACCAGCCGAGTAATGTCTATACCCAACCAGTAATGCCCATCCCAGTAATGTCTATACTCCACCCAGTAACACCCATACCCAGTCCAGTAATATCTATACTCTAACCAGTAACAACCATACCGAGCCCAGTAATGTCTATACCCCAACCAGTAATACCCAAATTCCCACAATGCTATACTCCACCCAGTAACAACCATCCCACCCAATGCCTATATCAAACCAGTAAAACCATAACCATCCACCCAATGCCTATACCCACCCTTTCCCCCCCCCATCCCTAATGTCTATACTCCACCCAGTTACACCCATACCCATCCCAGTAATGTCTATACTCCACCCAGTAATACCCATACCCAGCCCAGTAAAGCCTATACCCCAACCGGTACCATCCATACCAAGCCCAGTAATGTCTATACTCCACCCAGTTATACCCATACCCAGCCCAGTAAAGCCTATACCCCAACCGGTACCACCCATACCAAGCCCAGCAATGCCTATACTCAAACCAGTAACAACCATAACCAAGCCCAGCAATGCCTATACTCAAACCAGTAACAACCATAACCATCCCAGCAATGCCTATACTCCACCCAGTAACACCCATACCGAGCCCAGTAATGTCTATACCCCAACCAGTAATACCCATCCCAGCAATGCCTATACTCCACCCAGTAACACCCATACCGAGCCCAGTAATGTCTATACTCCACCCAGTAACACCCATACCGAGCCCAGTAATGTCTATACTCCACCCAGTAACACCCATACCTAGCCCAGTAATGTCTATACTCCACCCAGTAACACCCATACCCATCCCAGCAATGCCTATACTCCACCCAGTAACACCCATACCCATCCCAGCAATGCATATACTCCACCCAGTAACACCCATACCTAGCCCAGTAATGTCTATACTCCAACCAGTAATACCTATACCTAGCCCAGTAATATCTATACTCCACCCAGTAATACCCATACCTAGTCCAGTAATGCCTATACTCCACCCAGAAATGCCCATACTCCACCCAGTAACACTCACACCTAGCCCAGTAATGCCTATACTCCACCCAGAAACACCCATACTACAACCAGTAACACCCATACCTAGCCCAGTAATGTCTATACTCCACCCAGTTACACCCATACCTAGCCCAGTAATGCCTATACTTCACCCAGTAACACCCGTGCCCATCCCAGCAATGCCTATACTCCACCCAGTAACACCCATACCTAGCCCAGTAATGCCTATACTCCACCCAGAAATGCCCATACTCCACCCAGTAACACCTAGCCCAGTAATGCCTATACTCCACCCAGAAATGCCCATACTACAACCAGTAACACCCATACCTAGCCCAGTAATGTCTATACTCCACCCAGTTACACCAATACCTAACCCAGTAATGTCTATACTCCACCCAGTAAAACCCATACCTAGCCCAGTAATGTCTTTTATAAACCCCAGTTACACCCATACCTAGCCCAGTAATGTCTATACTCCACCCAGTAAAACCCATACTTAGCCCAGTAATGTCTATACTCCAACCAGTAACATTCACACCTAGCCCAGAATGAATACTCCAACCCGTAAACATTCACACCTAGCCACAAATGCCCATACTCCACCCGGGTAAAAATTACCCTAGCCCAGAATGCCATACTCCACCCAGTAAACCCCTTACCCATAGCTAGAAATGTCTTTCTCCCCCCAAAAAAAAACCCCATACACCCCCAGTAATGTCTAAAACTCCACCCATTTAAAACCATACCAACCAGTAATGTCTATACTCCACCCATTTTACACCCATACTACCCGGGTAATGTCTTACCCCAAACCCAGTAATACCCATCCCCAGCCCAGTAATTATACCCAACCGTAACACCCATACCAAGCCAGTAATGCCCTATACTCCCCCATTTAAATACCCATCCCCACCCCAGTAAAGCCTATCCCCCAAACCCGTTACACCATACCAAGCCCTGAATGTCTATACAAAAACCCAGTAAAACCAAAACCAAGCCCAGAATGCCCTATACTCCACCCAGTAAAACCAAAACCTTCCCAGAATGCTATACTCCAACCAGTAACACCAACCGACCCAGAATGCTATACCCACCCAGTAAACCCATCCCCCAATGCGTATACTCCACCCAGAAAACACCCATATACCACCAGTAATGTCTATACTCCACCCAGTAACACCCATACCGAGCCCAGTAATGTCTATACTCCACCCAGTAACACCCATACCCATCCCAGCAATGCCTATACTCCACCCAGTAACACCCATACCCATCCCAGCAATGCATATACTCCACCCAGTAACACCCATACCTAGCCCAGTAATGTCTATACTCCAACCAGTAATACCTATACCTAGCCCAGTAATATCTATACTCCACCCAGTAATACCCATACCTAGTCCAGTAATGCCTATACTTCACCCAGTAACACCCGTGCCCATCCCAGCAATGCCTATACTCCACCCAGTAACACCCATACCTAGCCCAGTAATGCCTATACTCCACCCAGAAACACCCATACTACAACCAGTAACACCCATACCTAGCCCAGTAATGTCTATACTCCGCCCAGTTACACCCTTACCTAACCCAGTAATGTCTATACTCCACCCAGTAAAACCCATACCTAGCCCAGTAATGTCTATACTCCACCCAGTAAAACCCATACTTAGCCCAGTAATGTCTATACTCCACCCAGTAACACCCATACCTAGCCCAGTAATGTATATACTCCACCCAGTAACATTCACACCTAGCCCAGCAATGCCCATACTCCACCCAGTAACATTCACACCTAGCCCAGCAATGCCCATACTCCACCCAGTAACACCCATACCTAGCCCAGTAATGTCTATACTCCACCCAGTAAAACCCATACTTAGCCCAGTAATGTCTATACTCCACCCCTTTTTACCCCCAACCCCGACCCCGAATGTCTATACTCCACCCAGTTACACCCATACCTAACCCAGTAATGTCTATACTCCACCCAGTTACACCCATACTGAGCCCTGTAATGTCTATACTCCACCCAGTAACACCCATACCGAGCCCAGTAATGTCTATACTCCACCCAGTAACACCCATACCTAGCCCAGTAATGTCTATACTCCACCCAGTAAAACCCATACTTAGCCCAGTAATGTCTATACTCCACCCAGTTACACCCATACCGAGCCCAGTAATGTCTATACTCCACCCAGTTACACCCATACCTAGCCCGAAATGTCAAACTCCACCCAAAAAACCCATCAAAGCCCATTGTCTATACTCCAACCAGTAACACCCACCCGCCCGGCAATGCCTATACTCCCCCCAGTAAACCCTCCCTACCGAAATGTCTATACCCCCCATTAACACCCATACTTAGCCCAGTAATGTCTATACTCCACCCAGTAACATTCACACCTAGCCCAGCAATGCCTATACTCCACCCAGTAACACCCATACCTAGCCCAGTAATGTCTATACTCCACCCAGTAACATTCACACCTAGCCCAGCAATGCCTATACTCCACCCAGTAACACCCATACCTAGCCCAGTAATGTCTATACTCCACCCAGTAAATGCCCACATCCAGTCAGACACGCCTGTACCTGGCCAAATAAACAGCTGTACTCCGTGCCAGGTCTGCCCATTGTGGGTTTGCGCAAGCCCCGTCCCTTTTGCATAAGAGTTGGCAAGGATGGTAACAGTGCCTATCAATAGTCTCTGCCCATGGACGTTGCTTTCAGGCCTCAGGATCCGTTCAGAATTTATAGCGGGAGGTTTTCAATGCAAGAATTTTTTTAGACAGAATTCCATGAAAAATATAAATTCTGGGCTTTAAATCAAAGCTCTGTGCTGGGGCCCCCAGTGTAATGCGGGCGTCTGGGCACCTCAGGGACCAGGGCTTGGGTGTGGGTCGTAGGTTGTCCCATATGCGGGGGTCTCCCTTAATCCAGCCACCCCTCCTCCCAAGATCCTCTGCTCCTGACACAGTTTTTTAGCAGCTGAAGTCTTTCCTGAGATGATGATGGTTTCTGTCTCCGCAGAGGACGGGAGCGATGGCCGCAGAGATGCAAGTCCGGGCTCCGACTCCAGGGAGTCTTGTTCTTCTGAGAGAGACATTGTGGAGGTTGTCAGGACTGAGTATGTGTACACCCGGCCGCCGCCCTGGATGGGCAACCTCCCCACCATCCATGTCATCACCCCCACCTACAGCAGACCCGTCCAGAAGGCCGAACTGACCCGTCTGTCCAACACGTTACTGCATGTGCCCAACCTGCACTGGATCCTGGTGGAGGACTCTCAGCGACGCACCCCCCTGGTCACCCACCTGCTGCAGGAGTCTGGGCTCAACTACACCCATCTTAATGTGGAGACGCCCCGTAACTATAAACTGAGGGGAGACACCCGGGACCCACGGATCCCCCGAGGGACTATGCAGAGGAACCTGGCCCTGCGCTGGCTGCGAGAGACTTTTAACAAGAACAGCAGTCTGCCTGGAGTCGTGTATTTCGCAGATGATGATAACACCTACAGCCTGGATCTGTTCGAGGAGGTGAGTGGGCAAATTAGCTCTATCCCAGAAGGAAGAAAGACAACTGCTGCCACCTACAGGCGGCTGTGAGTCAATGTCCATCCTAACCACATGACTAGGGAGCATAAGCCAAACCAGACACCCATGTGGAGCGGCTGCCTGTAAGTCAATGTCCATCCTAACAACATGACTAGGGAGCATAAGCCAAACCAGGCACCCATGTGGAGGCGGCTGCCCTGTAAGTCAATGTCCAACCTAACAACATGACTATGGAACATAAGCCAAACCAGACACCCATGTGGAGGCGGCTGCCCTGTAAGTCAATGTCCATCCTAACAACATGACTAGGGAGCATAAGCCAAACCAGACACCCATGTGGAGGCGGCTGCCCTGTAAGTCAATGTCCATCCTAACAACATGACTAGGGAGCATAAGCCAAACCAGACACCCATGTGGAGGCGGCTGCCCTGTAAGTCAATGTCCATCCTAACAACATGACTATGGAACATAAGCCAAACCAGACACCCATGTGGAGGCGGCTGCCCTGTAAGTCAATGTCCATCCTAACAGCATGAATAGGGAGCATAAGCCAAACCAGGCACCCATGTGGAGGCGGCTGCCCTGTAAGTCAATGTCCAAGCTAACAACATGACTAGGGAGCATAAGCCAAACCAGACACCCATGTGGAGGCGGCTGCCCTGTAAGTCAATGTCCATCCTAACAACATGACTAGGGAGCATAAGCCAAACCAGACACCCATGTGGAGGCGGCTGCCCTGTAAGTCAATGTCCAACCTAACAACATGATTAGGGAGCATAAGCCAAACCAGACACCCTTGTGGTGGCGGCTGTGAGTCAATGTCCATCCTAACAACATGAATAGGGAGCATAAGCCAAACCAGACACCCATGTGGAGGCGGCTGTCCTGTAAGTCAATGTCCATCCTAACAACATGAATAGGGAGCATAAGCCAAACCAGACACCACTGTGGAGCGGCTGCCTGTAAGTCAATGTCCATCCTAACAACATGAATAGGGAGCATAAGCCAAACCAGACACCCATGTGGAGGCGGCTGCCCTGTAAGTCAATGTCCAACCTAACAACATGACTAGGAGCATAAGCCAACCAGCCACCCATGTGGAGGCGGCTGCCCTGTAAGCTGTCCATCCTAACAACATGACTAGGGAGCATAAGCCAAACCAGACACCCATGTGGAGGCGGCTGCCCTGTAAGTCAATGTCCAACCTAACAACATGACTAGGGAGCATAAGCCAAACCAGACACCCATGTGGAGGCGGCTGCCCTGTAAGTCAATGTCCAACCTAACAACATGAATAGGGAGCATAAGCCAAACCAGACACACATGTGGAGGCGCTGCCCTGTAAGTCAATGTCCATCCTAACAACATGACTATGGAACATAAGCCAAATCAGACACCCATGTGGAGGCGGCTGTGAGTCAATGTCCATCCTAACAACATGACTAGGGAGCATAAGCCAAACCAGACACCCATGTGGAGGCGGCTGCCTGTAGTCAATGTCCATCCTAACAACATGAATAGGGAGCATAAGCCAAACCAGACACCCATGTGGAGGCGGCTGCCCTGTAAGTCAAAGTCAATCCTAACAACACGACTATGGAACATAAGCCAAATCAGACACCCATGTGGAGGCGGCTGTGAGTCAATGTCCATCCTAACAACATGACTAGGGAGCATAAGCCAAACCAGACACCCATGTGGAGGCGGCTGCCCTGTAAGTCAATGTCCAACCTAACAACATGACTAGGGAGCATAAGCCAAACCAGACACCCATTTGGAGGCGGCTGCCCTGTAAGTCAATGTCCAACCTAACAACATGACTAGGGAGCATAAGCCAAACCAGACACCCATGTGGAGGCGGCTGTGAGTCAATGTCCATCCTAACAACATGACTAGGCGGAGCATATAGCCAAACCCGACACCCATTGTGGAGGCAGGCTGCCCTGTAAGCAATGTCCAAGCTAATCAACATGAATAGGGAGATAAGCAAAACAGACACCAATGTTGGAGGAGGCTGCCATGTAAGTCAATGTCCAACTAAAAAACATGAC
>JAODAL010033278.1:0-22500 GCA_025379985.1 Phyllomedusa bahiana | reverse complement strand
AGTGCAGTTGAACTCCAGTTTTTGGGGTTGCAGCTCGGGATTATGTGACGAATAAACTGCTATTTTGTCTCTAGATGCGGAATACCAGGAAGGTGTCAGTGTGGCCGGTGGCTTTTGTCGGGGGGCTGCGCTACGAGTCACCCAAAGTCAACACTGCCGGAAAGGTGTACGGATGGAAGACAGTGTTCGATCCACACCGACCTTTCCCGCGATAGACATGGGGGGGCTTTGTGTAAACCTCGACCATACTGCAGCGACCCACAGGCGATTTCAAGTACGAGAGTAAAAGGGCTTTCCCAGGAGAGCGCTTACGCAGAGCTGTCACCCCAACGACCTGGAGCCCAAAGCCGATAATTGCACTAAGGTAAGTGAATGGCGATCAAAACCGGTGAGAGCACAGGACGGGGATAGAGGGACACCTGGTTCAGTGTCTTTTAGTTCTAGTAACCTCAGGATACAATGCGGGTATGTTTCCCCAGCAGACAATTCCTCGGGTTTAAAATTTTTTCCCGCAGACAATTCCCGGGTACAATGTTTCCAGAGCATGTCTGGGGAACAATGTTTCCAGCAATGTCCTAGGAAAACAATTTTTCCAGCAGAAAAGTCCTCCAGGATTACAATTTTTTTCCAGAAACAACGTCCTAGGATCCAATTTTCAGCAGCAAGCCTCGGATACAATGTTTCCAGCAACGTCCTCAGGATACAATGTTCCACAAACAAGTCCTCGGGATACAATGTTTCCAGAAAAAGCCCTCGGAAAACAAGTTTCCCCAGCAATGCCCTCAGGAAACAAGTTCCGCAATGTCCTCGGGTTTACAATGTTTCCAGCAACATTCCGGGGGATACAATTTTTTTCCAGCGGGACTTTTCCTCGGAACAATTTTTTCCCCACAGCAGTCCCCGGGATAAAATGTTTCCAGGCCAGGTCCTCAGGAAACAATGTTTTTCCAGCAGCTTTTGTCCTCGGGAACAAATGTTTCCAGCATGGTCCTCGGGGCAATTTTCACAAATGCCCCGGGTTTTTCCACGGCATTCCCCTCTGGAACAATTTTTCCAGCACATGTCCTCAGGATAAAAAGTTTCCAGCATGTCCTCAAGGGGTTAAAATGTTTCCAGCAGCATGTCCTCAGGTTCAATGGTTTCCAGCAGACAATGCCCTCAGGATACAATGTTTCCAGCGACAATGCCCCCGGGGGAAACAAGTTTCCAAAAACAATTCCTGGATAAAATTTTTTCCACAGACAAGTCCTCAGGAACCCTGACTGTACACAATGTGTGAATGTTTCCAGATCCTGGTCTGGCACACCCGGACGGAGAAGCCGTGGGGTGAACGGGGGGAAAGGGGGGTTTAAACCCCCAAAGGGGGGAAATCTGAAGCCCACTTTGCACAGGTGAGCACCCACCTAACAGGTAACTGCTATGTCAGGCCAGTGTAGTGAACTTGACAGTATAGAAGATTCACAATGAGAAACAATGGCTGAAATTGCTTGGGGGAGGGGGGGGGGGAATCCATACGGCGCCAAATACAAATGTGTCACAACAAAATTATGTTAAAAGATTTTCTCACACAAAGATTGGCTTCTCCAACATGGAGGGAAAGGTAAATCAAGACCTTTACTAAATACATTGCTCTTTTGATTTTTTCCCCGGTAGGGATAAAGAAATTTTATCGATCTGAGTGCAACAAGTGTCTTTGGGTTACCTCCTTCTCCCTTCCTGATTAGACGGAGAGGAGGAAGGGATGTCACGATGGTCACCTGGAGCAGAGTCTTTATCTCTAACAAGATTCGATTTTAATTGCTTACCTTTAATTAGTGCTTGCTTTCACTCCAGGGAGGGAGTAGCTTTGTTTCCTGCAGATTAAATCTCCCCGTCCACAGCCTGAACAGGGAAGGGAACCCAAAACCCCCCCCAAAAAAGACAAAGGGGAAAACCCAAAGAAAAAAAAAGACGGGAACTAAGTGAGAACCCCACAACCTGAAAAAGAAGTGGGAACCAAAAGGGAGAACCACCCCCCACCTGAACAGGAATGGGAACATAAGGAGAACCCCACACCTAACAGGGGTGGAAACCTGAAGCTGTAAAACCCCCCACACCTGAACAGGAAGTGGGAACCAAAATTTGGGGGAAACCACTCAAAACCCTAAACAGGAAGGGGGAACCAAAAGTTGAAAGAACCCCTAAACACCTAACGGGGGGGGAGCCTGAAGCTGAAAGAACCCCCAAAAGCCTGAGCGGGTTATGAGAGCATAAAGCGGCAGAATTTCCCAAAAAGGCCTGAAAAAGAAGTGGTACCCGAAGCGTAAAACCAACCCACAGCCAAAAACAGGAATTTGGGAGCCTAAAAGGTGGGAAGTTCCCCTGAAACTGAACAGAAGTGGGGACCGAAGCTGTAGAAACCCCCCACACCCTGAACGGGAAGGGGGTGGTGAACTGTAGAACCACCTACGGGCCTGAACGGGAAAAAATTGGGAGCCTGAAGCGTAGAACCACCCAAAAACCAACGGGGAAAGTGGGAGCCCCAAACACCCAGGTAAATTTGACCTGGGTCAGGAAATTGTTATAAAGAAGAAATTCTTTAAAAAAAATAAATTACAGCTGGGGGAAATAATAAATCGCTTTTCGATTCTTTTTTGTTTTAGTTTAAGGACCCCCGTTTTTTCGGGGCCTCTAACATCTGCCCTTTTTCCTTCCTTGCCCCGCTTCTTGGGGGGCCCGCTGCTTGGTAAAGGTCGCGTCGGGGCCCTTTACGGGAACCCGAAAACTAAAAGAGAAAGGTTTTGGGGCGAGTTTCTTCCCCGCGGGCCCCCCGGCCCCCTGCCCTGGGGCTCGCCGGGGATTTTCCCAGGGGTGTATGTTTCTTTTTTCCCTGGGAAGCACAGCACATGTAGGAGAGGGGAAGGAACGGGCGTCCTCTCCCCCGGGGAGCCCCCCTTTTCCCCCGGGCCCCAAAACCCAAGCTTCCCCCCCCCGTTCAGTTTAGACTCCGGTGACAGCCCGCGAAAATTTCCTCCCCCCGGGGAATCAAGCCTGGACCCCCCAAAATCCCCCACCCAAAACACCAGGGCCCCGGCAGGACCCGCTCCTCGGTCATTTTTTTGGGAAGGGGTAGAATTCATCACGGTACCCGGAGGCCCCCCTTTTAATGACAGTTTCCTAAAAATTTTTTGGGAAAATTTTAAAAAGCGTTTTTCCCCAGGGGCTCACAGTGACCCATTGCAGCAAATGATAAAAAAAAAAGTATTCCATTTTCCCAAAAACCGGGAAGGGGCCCCCCTATTTTAAACAGAAATGTGATCGTTCAATAAATTTTTCAAATAATTGGGGGGGTAGAAGCTATAGAGGTCAGGAAGGTTATGGACCCTTGGTGAGGGAAACTTAGGAGACAGTAAAATTTTCATGACCCACAAAAAACCCAAAAATAAAAAAAAACCCTGATTGCACTCGCTGGTTTTTGATGGTGCAAAAGGGGGCCCCATTGAAAGGTTTTTGGAAGGGGCCCCCTTGAAAAACCCCCTTTGGCGGGCCCTAAAAAGCACCATTTAGGGCCAAATTTATAAAACCTTTTTTAGGTCTAAAACTAATTTTTTTGCCCATTAGGTTACTATGGGAAAAAGAGTGAGTTTTAACCTAAACAGGTTCATAATGGGGTCTTATTTGGGAAAGGGGTCAAAGGGGCCCGGCCAATGTTTGGGAAACTACATGCCCGCCATGATCCCCCAATTCAGTTTGTTTTGAAAAGCAGAGACCCCCCGGTTTTCAGTGATGAATTTTCTTCCTATGGTTGCAAAAGCGAGAACAGTCGGACGAGCAGAAGGGGCAAAAAATATCCGGGGAAAAAGGGGAGGCCAAAAGGTCGGGGGCCGGGAAGGGGGCCACTCCCCTGGAAATGAAACTTAACAAGAGATGGGGGGAAGCACTTAGAAAGCCCGGGGGGGCCCCGTTTAAACCTTTTCCTCGCCTCCCCCCCTCTGCAGACGCCACAAGCTGCTGTTTTTAAACCCATCAGTTCTTTTCTTTTCAGGAACGAGATTCGTTTTTGTTTTAAATTTAAGTTTTTTTTTCTTTGCATATTTAAAAATGGGAAAAAAAAATTAATTTTTTTTGGAAAAAAGGGCGCCTGAAATTTTCCCCCTTTGATTGCTGCAAAAAAATGTCCAAAAGGGGAGGAAGAACAAACCCAAATGGGGGCCCCTTCAGGGAAAGGGTTCTTAGACTTTTAGTAGACGGGAACAGTGTTTAGATGGGGAAAAAAAGGGGGGAAAGCTGCACCAAGGGCCCCTGTCCCCATTATTATCCCCCTTTTTCAGGGCCATTTAATTTTTCTTTCTGTTTTGACCCAAAATTTTTAAATACTTTACACATAAAAAAACGGCACAAAGGGAAAGGGGGTTAATCCTCCAAACCCCAACGCAAAAGGGGCCGGGGATCACTTTAATTAGGGCCCACTTCTTTCCCCTCCACACCCGTGAAAGCTGATGAAGGAAAACCCCATGTGTCCCACTGGCTTGGTAAATATTTTAAGGTCTATTGTCTGAAAACCATCCCTGGGGGATTGGTTTGGGTTTGGGTATATAAAAGGGGAAAATTGGGGGTTTTCCCTTGCATACACATCCCTAAACGCGGGGCTTGGTGATGTTATTTTTAATATGGCTCCCTGCACACACATAAATCGTTGATGATTTGGGGAAAGGTAATTTAAGGAGTGACAAAACTGTCTCTACATAAATCCCTCTTTTGGTGTCTTGTTGGGAAATTAAAGGGGGATAGACGGGTTTTAAAACCATACCCCTGGGTTGCTGGCTTGGGGGGGTTTACAAGGGGTTTTGGAAGGCGGTCTGAAACACTTTTCCCCTTTCTTTGGGATGGCTTGGGGGGTTTTATAAGGGGGGGTGATGGCCCTGTCGCACACATACCCCTAAATTGCTGGTTGGGGGGTTTAAACAACGTTTGATAGGCGTCTGCACACATATCCCTCATTGATGGCTTGGTGGTATAAAGTGTGATGGGCTTTTTCCACCACATATCCCTCTTTAAAATGGTTTGGGTCATATAAAGGGTGATGGGCTGCTGCACACATATCCCCCCTTTTGTTTGGTTTGGGGCCCAGTATTAAGGATTGTTTAGGCTGTCTGCAAAAAATATCCCTCGTTGCGGGCCTTGGGGGGGTTTTCAAGGGTTGTGAAAAAGCTTCTGCAACCATATCCCTTTTTCCCGGGTTGGGGGGGTATTTAAGGGGTGTGATAGGCTGTCTGCAAACATATCCCGAAAATTTTTGGGCTTGGTCGGGTTTATAGGGGAGGGGATGGGCCCGTTGCAAAACTATCCCTCATTGTTATGTAGGGGTTGGGGGTTTGATTACCCAGTTTTGGGAAAATTTGAAGGGTTTTGGGGGTTTTCTGTTTTTGTCCCCTTTGTGAAAATTGGCGACTGTTTTTGGGTGAAAGTACCCCGATGGGAGACATAAGGAAGGGGAAAGAAATGCGACAACAACCCAACTTTTGATTTTGAAAAGGGGTAAACACTGACTAAAAAGGTTGTTAAATGGCAAAAAAATGCTAAAAGGGACCCAGCTTTTCCCCAAAAGGTTTCCTGTTTTTTAAAATCCCCCCCATTGCGGGAGCCCCACAGCTACGCTGCTCAGAATGCTCTATAATGCCCTTTCCAGGGCTGTTGCTGTTTCCCTAGAAAGTGTTATATCCCCCCATTTCGGAAAAGGTCAAAGCAAACACTGCTCGTATTTGTTTTAAAAAATGTCCCCCTTTTCCTTGCTGCTGTTCTAGAAAGGGTTTTTCCCCCCCTAGTTCGGGTTTTCCACAGCTACACTGCCAGTATTGCCCTATTTTTCCCCCCCATGTGCTGCTTCTGGGTAATTGTTATATATCCCCCAGTGCTGGAGTCACACCCTACATGCTCAGTACTGCCCCAATAAGGGTCCCCCATGCTGTTTGTTTTGCTTCTAGTAATTTTTTTATACCTCCCCAAATTTGTGGAGTCACAGCAACACGGGCTCAGTGGGCCCTTTAAGTCCTCCATGCTTCTGCTTCTAGTAAGGGGTTAAAAACCCGCCCCCAGTGCTGGAGCACAGCAAACACTGCCCCAGTACTGCCTAATTGTCCTCCATGCTGGGGGCTGCCCCCAAAGGAAATTTTTATTTTCCCCCCCCCCATGTTGGAGTCCCCAAGCTACACTGTCAGTCTGCTTTTTTAATGTCCCCCCCTGCGCTGCTTTACAGTTATTTTTATATCCCCCCCCATGCGGGAAGCCCCACAGCAAACACTGCTCAGTAAGCCTAAAAATGTCCTCCATGCTGCTGGCCTTTCTAGAAGGTTATATCCCCCCCAGTGGGGAGTCCCCAGCTTATATTCAGTACGTCTTATTTCCCCAATAGGCTGCTGCTTCTTGTTATATCCCCCCCATGTGGAGTCCAGTACACTGGGAGTAATTTCTATATAATGCCCTCCTTTCTGCTGCTTCTAGTAAGTTTTAAATTCTCCCCCAGTGCGGGAAGTCACGGGAACACTGTCAAAAAGCTCTATAATGTCCCATGCTGCTGTTTAGTTTTTAACCCCCCAATGCTGGGTCACACTCACTGTCAGTACTGCTCTATAAGGGCCCCTCCATGCTGCTTTTCTAGTAAGTTTTTTATTCCCCCCATTGCTGGAGTCACAGTTAAAAATGCCAGTATTTGCCCCTATAAGGTCCTCCCCCCCTGCTGTTTTTGTGTTATATCCCCCAGTGCTGGAGTCACATTTACACTGGCTCATTTACTGCTCTAAAATGCCCTCCCATGCTGCGGCTTCTAAAAATTTTAAATATCTCCCCAGTGTGGAGTCACAGCTACATGCCGTATGCTCTATAATGTCCTCCAGGCTGCGGCTTCTAGTAAGTGTTTATATCCCCCCAGTTTGGAGTCACAGCTAAAACGCTCATTTACTGTTTCTAAAAAAGTCCCCCCAATTTGTTTGGTTCTAGTAAGTGTTAAAAATCCCCCCAAGGGTGCTGGTCACAGCTACACTGCTCAGTACGCTCTATAATGCCCCTCCATGTGTGGCTTCTAGTAAAGTGTTTTCTCTCCCAAAATGGGTCACAGCAAACATCTCAGTACGGCTCAAATTTGTTCCAGGGTGCTTTTTCAGAAGTGTTATATCTCCCCCGGGGCTGGAGCCCACCTACATGTCAGTATTTGCTCTATAATGCCCTCCTTTCTGCGGGGGTTTCCCGGGGAAAGGTGTTTATCTTCCCATTTCCCCGCCTTTCCCTTTCCCGGGCGGGTTTTTAAAAATCACTTCGGGCCCTTACATGTACTGCTCTTTCCCCTGGCCTGTGAGGGGCTTTGGGAAGAAAAAGGGAGTTTTTTTAAATTAAAATTACAAAAAAACAAAAAAAAAAATTTTTTTAATTTTTAAAAAATAAATTTTAAAGAAAAAAATAAAAAAGGGTCTCACTTTTTTTTCCGGTTTCCCCGTCGGTTTTTGGTCACGGGGGCCGTTTGAAAAGCAATCAGCGGCGTTGGCAGTGGTGGGCAGCGCTCCTGGGGTCCTGGTTTTTCCCCCCCGGGGTGGAGACGCCAAAGTAAATCATGGGGCCCTTTGCTCCCGGGCTGTTGGTTTTTAATTGGCGATTGAACAAAAAAAGACCGGGAAAGGAAGCGGCAGAAGGGTTTTTTCTAGTTATTTTTAAAAATTTTGCAACATTTTTTTTTTTACAAAAACTTTGAAAAAAATGTTAACATAAAAAATACATCCCTGGAATCTACAAAGAACGTACAAAACACACATTACCGTCACCATTTCCTGCATTGTTTTGCTGGACCCTGAGATTTCAACTTTTTTTTTTTTTTTTTTTTTTTTTTTTAGCATTTACAAATATTTAAATATTCCAGTTAAAAATGGGACAAGTTTCTCCAGTGAAGGGTTCGTGGTTTTGGAAGACATTTGTTTCATTGCTGAGACCTTCTAGTGTTTTAGGTTTGTTCTCACGTTTCTGTTCAGCTCAGAGATTTACAGGGACTCCAGGACTTTGCAAATTCCTTTAAGGGGGAAGGAAGTTACTGAAGGCGTTATCTAGGTTTCATTACTGTCCTGGCACCAACTAGGTCATAGAACCTCTGCAGGCTAAGTGCTCTATGGAAGGGATGGAGGCTGGACGGGCTGACGGAGGGATGGGCCCGGAGGCTAGACGGACAGACGGAGGGATGGGCCCGGAGGCTAGACGGACGGGAAGACTGAGGGACGGGCCCGGAGGCTAGACGGACGGACAGACGGAGGGACGGGCCGGAGGAGACGGACCGGGGAAGGGCTGAGGGGCGGGCGGAGGTAGAGGACGGGAAGACTGAGGGACGGGCCCGGAGGCTAGACGGACGGGAAGATGGGGGGGAGGGCCCGGAGGCTGACGGAAAGGGAGACTGAGGGAGGGCCCCGGAGGCTAGACGGACGGGAAGACTGAGGGACGGGCCCGGAGGCTAGACGGACGGGAAGACTGAGGGACGGGCCCGGAGGCTAGACGGATGGGAAGACTGAGGGACGGGCCCGGAGGCTAGACGGACGGGAAGACTGAGGGACGGGCCCGGAGGCTAGACGGACGGGAAGACGGAGGGACGGGCCCGGAGGCGGACGGACGGGCGGACGGAGGGATGGGCCGGAGGCTGGACGGACGGACGGACGGAGAGGGGAAGTGCCGCGGGGGGACGGACGGACGGACGGAGGGATGGGCCCGAGGCTGGACGGACGGACGGACAGATGGAGGGATGGGCACGAGGCTGGACGGACTGACGGGAGGGAATGGGCCGGGGGCTGGGGGGGAGGAAGGAGGAGGGATGGGCCCGAGGCTGGACGGACGGACGGAGGGATGGGCCCGAGGCTGGACGAACGGACGGACAGAGGGATGGGCCCGAGGCTGGACGGACCGGGAGGGCAGGGTGGGGATGGGCCCGGGTGGACGGTACGGAGGAGGGATGGGCCGAGGAGGGAGGAGGAGGAGGGATGGGCCGAGGAGGGAGAGGAGGAGGAGGGATGGGCCGAGGAGGGACGGACGAGGACGGAGAGGAGGGCCCGGGGGGTGCGACGGGGAAAGAGGAGGGGCCCCGGGGGGACGGACGGACGGCGGAGGGATGGGCCCCGAGGCTGGACGGCGGACGGACAGATGGGGGGGGGCCCCGAGGCGGCAGGAGGGGACAGGGGATGGGCCCGAGGGGGACGGACAAGGGATGGGCCCAGGCTGGCGGAGGGAACGGAAGAGGGATGGGCCCCGGGCTGGACGGAAAGGAGGGGGACAGAGGGAGGGATGGGCCCAGGCGGAGGCGGACGGAGGGATGGGCCCCCGATGGAGGGAGGGACGGACGGAGGGAGGGCCGAGGCTGGACGGACGGACGGGGATGGGCCCCGAGGCTGGAGGGACGGAAAACGGAGGGATGGGCCCGAGGCTGGAGGGACGGAACAGAGGTGGGCCCGAGGCGGCGGGGGGACGGACAGGGGGAGGGCCCGAGGCTGGAGGAGGACGGAAAAGGGGATGGGCCCGGGGCTGGACGGAGGGGCGGCAGGGGAGGGGCCCCCGGGGTGGACGGACGGACGGACAGGGGGAGGGGCCCGGGCTAAAAGGACGGACGGACGGGACGGGGGGATGGGCCCGAGGCGGGACGGGGGAGGGACAGGGGAGGGGCCCGAGGCGGGGGGAAGGACGGGGGAGGGGCCCCCGAGGCTGGGAGGGACGGGGACAGAGGGGGGGGTGGGCCGAGGCGGGGAGGGACGGACGGACAGAGGAGGGGGCCCGAGGTGGACGGACAGAGGGATGGGCCCGAGGGGGCGGCAGAGGGAGGGGCCCCGAGGCTGGAGGCGGACGGACAGAGGGGGGGCCCCGAGCTGGGGACGACGGACAGACGGGGGGGAGGGCCCCGAGGCTGGACGGGGGACGGACAGACGGCGGATGGCCCGGGGCTGGAGGACGGACGGACGGAGGGCCCGAGGCTGGACGGCGAGGGACGGAGGGATGGCCCGGGCTGGACGGAGGAGGACGGAGGGAGGGGGCCGAGGCTGGCGGACGGAGGGGGCGGAGGGATGGGCCGAGGCGGGGGAGGGACAGATGGGGGGGAGGGGCCCCGAGGCTGGACGGAACGGACGGACAGGGGTGGGCCCGAGGCGGAGGACAAGGGATGGCCCGAGGCTGGACGGACGGACGGACAGATGGAGGGAGGGGCCCGAGGCTGGACGGACGGACGGACGGGGGATGGGCCCGAGGCTGGACGGACGGACGGACAGACGGAGGGAGGGGCCCGACTGGAGGGGGACGGAGGGACAGAGGGGGGATGGGCCCGAGGTGGAGGCGGACGGAGGAAGGGAGGGGCCCCGAGGCTGGACGGACGGCGGACAGCGGAGGGGGGGCCCCGAGGCTGGCGGAGGACAGCGGGGGGATGGGCCCGAGGCGGGGAGGCGGACGGACAACGGGGGGAGGGCCCGAGGCGGACGGACGGACGGAGGGGATGGGCCCGGGCTGGACGGCGGCGGACGACGGAGGGAGGGGCCCCGGGGGGACGGACGGACGGACAGCGGAGGGAGGGGCCGGGCTGGACGGCGGACGGACGCGGAGGGGGGGCCCCGAGGCTGGAGGGACGGCGGACAACGGGGGATGGGCCCGAGGTGGCGGCGGAGGGGACAGACGGAGGGGGGCCCGGGCTGGCGGACGGAGGGAAAAGACGGAGGGAGGGCCCGAGGCTGAGGGGAGGACGGAAAAGACGGAGGGATGGGCCCGAGGCTGGACGGACAGACGGAGGGATGGGCCCGAGGCTGGACGGACAGACGGAGGGATGGGCCGGAGGCTGGACCGACGGACGGAGGGATGGGCCCGGGGCTGACGGACAGAGGAGGGAGGGCCCCCGAGGCTGGAGGCGAGGAGGGGGGGCCCGGGCGGGCGGACGAGGAGGGAGGGGCCCCGAGGGGGACGGACGGCGGAAACGGGGGGATGGGCCCGGGTGGAGGGGAGGAGGACAGCGGAGGGAGGGGCCCCCGAGGTGGACGGACGGCCCCGACGGAGGGAGGGGCCCTGGGGGTGGACAAACGGAGGGATGGGCCCGGTGGCTAGACGGACGGGAAGACGGAGGAATGGGCCCGAGGCTAGACGAACGGACAGACGGAGGGATGGGCCCGGAGGCTGGACGAACGGACAGACGGAGGGATGGGCCCGAGGCTGGACTGACTGGAGGCTAGATGGACAGAGGAATGGACAGATCATACGGGGACTGGCTTTGGCTGCTTTGGCTCATTTTCCAGTGTCTCCTCAGACGCTTCCTGTGGCTCCGACTAGTCCACATACTGGGTCCTCCCGAGATGAGGGGCATCCACCGAATACAGCGCGTTGCCAACTTCCTGTTCTTCAAATATCGTAATCTGCAAAACAAAGTAATTACAACTTCACATTTTATTTTATTATTATTTATTTTAAAGCGCCATTGATTCCAGGGCGCTGTACATTCGAGGGGGGTTTACAACATTACAAAGTCAAACGGACAGTGAAAAGGGATAATAAAATTGGGCACACAGAGGAGAGAGGACCCTGCCCGCGAGGGCTTACAATCTACAAGGAGGGGGAAAGAGACAGGAGGTGAGGGGCAGAGATTAGGGGTCACAGTAGCTACAAGTCCTGGACCTCCCAAAGGTCAACTGAACTCAGCTTAGAACCATTATACAACCCTATAAGGTTGGGTTTAGCAGAACTGCCGGGGGTCCATGGGTACAGAGAACGCCCCAACATTAGTCCCTGCCCCGGTGGAGCTCACTAGGTCTCTGCATCCAAGGAGTCGCTCCTGTAGGACACTGACTAACAGTAGATTTTAGGGATGTGAGGGAAGATGGACGACCAAGGAGACCACTGAAAACATAAAAGTCCATGAAATTTACCCCAAAGCTGTGAGCCAGCAGAACATGCTAGAAGAGTACGAAGCTACTCACTGTATTGACTCCCATCCATAACCAAGGTCCCGGCAGATACAGGGTCTCTTGGGGTCCTAGGTCCCAGTAACGGCCCAGGTTCTTCCCGTTCACAAACACCACTCCTTTCTTCCAGCCCTGGAACAGAGAGTAAAAGGGTCAGAACCCAGGAGGCGGCAACGTAAGAAACTCACCTGCAGTGATGTCCGGTCCGGAGAACAAGATACATCGGAGCCTCGAGAGGTCACAACCCAAGCCCCAAAATCCCATAACCACACCTCCTGGTAAATAAGCCACACCCCAACCCCTGGAAACCAACATGGCTGCATATGTTTTGTCTTATTGTTTTCCACCTTGGACAAGGGTAGGAGGGTTACCAACAGATATGTGTATTATTAATGTATAAATATATACAGTATATATCTCACAAAAGTCAGTACACCCCTCACATGTTTGTAAATCTTGTCTTCTATCTGACCCTTTGATACAATGTAAAATAGTCAGTGCCCGGCTTGTATCAAGGGAAGAACTCACACTCAAAGCTAGGGGCAAAAGTGAGGGCACCCCTAAGAGGACACAAAAGTGAGGAATCCTAAGGATACAATGAAAAATAGTCATGCCCCGGGTTTTTATCACAGGAAGAACTCACAGCATCAATGTCTATGGGGACAAAAAGGGGGGACCCCCCAAGAGATTACAAAAAAAAAAATGAGGAACCCAAATGACAGCAAAAAAGACACCCCTAAAGAAGCAAAAAAAGAGGAAAACCCTAAGTGATACAATGTAAAGTATCAGTGCACGGCTTGTACACATGGAAAAATCCACTCAATGTCTATGGGGACAAAAATGAGGACACCCAATGACCGCAAAAGTAAGGACACCCCCTAAGTGATACAAAGTAAAAAGTGGTGCAGGCTTTTATTACATGGAAAAACTCACAGCATCAATGTCTATGGGGACAAAAGGAGGAACCCCTAAGTGCCGCAAAAGGAGGGCCCCCCTAAAAACCGCAAAAGTGAGGACGCCCTAAGGGGCCACAAAAGTGAGGGGCGCCCCCAAGGGGGCCCCAAAAAATGAGGACGCCCCTAAGGGACCACAAAATGAGGACGCCCTAAGGGAACAAAAAATGAGGGCGCCCCTAAGTGTACAATGTAAAGTGCACGGCTTGTACACGGGGAAAAAAATCACACATCAATGTTTTGGGGGGCAAAAGTGAGGCACCCTAAGAGGGCAGCAAAAGTGAGGACACCCCTAAGTGATACAATGAAAGTATCAGTGCTTGCTTTTATCCAGGGAAGAACCACAGCATCAATGCTAGGGACAAAAATGAGGAACCCCCAATGCTGCTAAAATGAGGGACACCCCTAAGTGAACAATGAAAAAATATCAGTCCGGGTTGTATCACAGGGAAACCACAGCATCATGTCTGTGGGGGCAAAAGTGAGGACACCCTAAGTGACTGCTAAATGAGGACACCCCTAAAATACAATTAAAGTGTCAGTGCACAATTTTTATCAATCTACATTTGGTGCACCCTCAACAACTCACAGCCATCAATGTCTAACCCCTGTATGGTCTTGGCCCCCGCACTGCAGTTCAGTGTCAGGGTGTTGGCTTCTCCGATCCCCAGACAGAGATCTTTGTCATGAGGAGCCATGTTGGACTTCCAGAGACCGATATTTTAGAGTGTGAGAGCGACAACGCCAAAGTTACCACACTGCCCATTCACACTTGACACCTTGTAACACTAACAAGTCACATGACACCAGGGAGGAAAAATGGCAAATTGGGCACAATTTGTCCATGGTCACTTAGAGGTGTCCTCACGTTAGTCCCCAGCAGTTAGACATTGGTGGTTGTGTGCACTGACTACTTTACATTGTGTCAAAGGGTCAGATCTTCTGTGTTGTCCCATGAAAAGATAGAAGACAATATTTTCAGGAATATGAGGAGTGTCCTGAAATTTTCTGAGATACTGTATATAATGTGAGGGGTGTCCTTACTTTTCTGAGATACTGTATATAATGTGAGGGGTGTCCTTACTTTTCTGAGATACTGTATATCCATATAACAGATTTACCTTCATGGACAGGAAGGTGTCCACGGGAGCATGGCTGATCTCTAGTCTTCCTTGGCAGAACACTGGGCCCTTCTTCTCCTCACTTACTTCCGACCACTGGACAGTGTCGAGACTTGTATAAAAAAAAACAGAATGAGAGGATGACCCCCAAACCTCATCATCTGGACAGGCCCTTAAAGCCACAGGAGGCGGCAGAGTACTTACCGCACTTAGGAGCCGTTCACACAGCGGTATGTGCTCACGTTCGAGGTTTCCATCGGGATATTGTGAAGAATGGTAGCCAGCTCGGATACCGCGACCTAGCTGCTGCGGCTCCATAGAGCTGAAGAGAGCAAGCATAGCCGCCGCGGCTCCATGGAGCTGCAGAGAGCAAGCATAGCCGCCGCGGCTCCATAGAGCTGAACAGAGCAAGCATAGCCGCTGCGGCTCCATAGAGCTGAACAGAGCACGCATAGCCGCTGCGGCTCCATAGAGCTGAACAGAGCAAGCATAGCCGCTGCGGCTCCATAGAGCTGAACAGAGCAAGCAAGCCCGCTGCGCTCCATAAGCTAACAGAGCAAGCATAGCCGCTGCGCCTCATAGAGCTGAAACAGACAAGTCATAGCCGCTGCGGCTCCATAGAGCGAGCATAGCCGCTGCGGCTCCATAGAGCTAAGAAGCAAAGCATAGCCCTGCGTGTCTCCATAGAGCTGCACATAGCAAGCATAGCCTATGCGGCTCAAGAGCTGAACAGAGTCAAAGCATAGCCGCTGCGGCTCCATACAGCAAGCATAGCCGCTGCGCCTCCATAGAGCTGAACAGAGCAAGCAGTGCCGCTGCGGCTCCAGAGAGCTGAACAGAGCAAGCATAGCCAGCTGCGGCTCCCAAAAAAAATAAAGAGCTAACAGAGCAAGAAAGGAAAAATAAGTAATAAAAAAAGAAAAGCAAGCATACGCTGCGGCTCCGTAGAGGCAGAACAGGAGCAAGCATCAGCCGCTGCGGCTCAATAGAGCTGAACAGAGCAGCATAGCCGCATGCGGCTCCATAGAGCTGAACAAGTCAAGTCAAGCCATCTGCGGCTCCATAGAGCTGAACAGAGCAAGCATAGCCGCTGCGGCTCCATAGAGCTGAACAGAGCAAAAATAGCCGCTGCGGCTCCATAGAGCAAGCATAGGCGCTGCGGCTCCATAGAGCAAGCATAGCCGCTGCGGCTCCATAGAGCGAGCAGAGCCGCTGCGGCTCCATAGAGCGAGCAAAGCCGCTGCGGCTCCATAGAGCGAGCATAGCCGCTGCGGCTCCATAGAGCGACATAGCGCTGCGGCTCGCATAGAGCAGCTAGCCGCTGCGGCTTCCATAGGAGCGAGCATAGCCGCTGCGGCTCCATAGAGCGAGCATAGCCGCTGCGGCTCCATAGAGCGAGCATAGCCGCTGCGGCTCCATAGAGCGAGCATAGCCGCTGCGGCTCCATAGAGCGAGCATAGCCGCTGCGGCTCCATAGAGCGAGCCATAGCCGCTTGCGGCTCCATAGACGAGCATAGCCGCTGCGGCTCCATAAGCGAGCCTAGCCCGCTGCGGCCTCCATAGAGCAGCAATCAGCCCTGCGGCTCCATAGAGGAGCTATAAGCCGCGTGCGGCTCCATAGAGCGAGCATAGCCGCTGCGGCTCCATAGAGCGAGCATAGCCGCTGAGGCTCCGTAGAGCAAGCATAGCCGCTGCGGCTCCATAGAGCAAGCATAGCCGCTTGCGGCAGCCATATAGCAAGCAAAGCCCGCTGCGGCTCCATAGAGCTGAACAGAGCAAGCATAGCCGCTGCGGCTCCATAGAGCTGAATAGAGCAAGCATAGCCGCTGCGGCTCCATAGAGCTGAACAGAGCAAGCACAGCCGCTGCGGCTCCATAGAGCTGAACAGAGCAAAAATAGCCGCTGCTGCTCCATAGAGTAAGAATAGCCGCTGCGGCTCCATAGAGCAAGCATAGCCACTGCAGCTCACAAATGCCTGAAGAGAGTCAAGCATAGGCCGAGCTGCGGCTCAATATAGCTGAAGAAGCAAGCACACCCTGCGGCTCCATAGAGCTGAAGAGAGGCAAGCACAGCCGCTGCGCTCCATAGAGCTGAGAGAGCAAGCAATAGCGCAGCGAGCTCCATAGACTGAACAGAGCAGCTCACCGCTGCGGCTCCATAGAGCTGAACAGAGCAAAAATAGCCGCTTCCTGCTCCATAGAGTAAGAATAGCCGCTGCGGCTCCATAGATTAAGAATAGCCGCTGCGGCTCCATAGGGCTGAAGAGAGCAAGCACAGCCGCTGCGGCTACATAGAGCAACTAACTGCGGCTAGACATGCTGCGGTTTCATTGTGCAGGTGTGAACTCCGTTTGGGTAGTGCAGGTTTATGAATACCTGTGGTGTGGAGATTCCCAGTAAAGTATCTAAATTTAAGGTGAAAAAAACACACAGACACCAATAAATCTGTGGGGTAAATGTGACTTTGGGATTGGAGCACATGATGCCTGATACCTGAGTAGCAACAGATTTTCAAAGAATTTGGGGTAAAAGGACAAAAAGTAAAGAGGTAACAGGGGGAATATTCTTATAAAGCCAAAAATGATAGTGGTGTACGGCAAGTACATAGCAGCTGGGGCTTCAATGTTCATAGACGCGTCCGATATCGCTGCCGCCCCTCACCTGCTCATGAAGGTGGAGTTCATATCCAGACTGTAGATCTTATAATTCCTCAAGGGAACATCTCTCAGGAAAACGTCTCCAACAAGACCTGAGCCGGGAGCAGGGGAAGACAAAAAAAAGCAGCATTAGAAGAGACTATGGGGAGGGGGTCATTCCTGCCCTCCTGCACTGCAGGCTCAGATCCCCCCTCACCCTGCGCTTGACTGACGGATGTCAAGGCGGTGACCAGTACAGTAACATGGCGGCTTTCCCCCTATCCCAGCCCCAGACCTGTCCAGTTTGTGTGGTTATGCAGTTTAGCTCATTAACTTGAAGTAGCCGAGCTGCAATACCGCACACAACCTGTGGAGGGGGTGGCAGTGTTTTAGCAAGAAAGCAGCCATGTTTTTTTTTTCCATCCTGGACGATTTTATCTAAGGACATATTTATTTTTGGACAAGATGAAGTCGACCGCGCCACAGTATCTGCTGCAGGTTACTGAGCACTGACAATAATCTATAGGGTCAGAGGGTATTCATCCTGGTCAGACCTAATAAACTGATGGAGGACCTATATTCATCATTACAGTCTGCTCTTGGGGTCGCCCAGGATTATAAAAACACGACTCCCTCTTTTCACAAACAGCACCTCCTGTGTCACAGGATGTGCCTGGTATTGCAGCCCAGCTCCATTGAAATTAATAAGACCAGACACATCCTGTGATGAATATTTAAAAGGAAGCAGTCATGTGCCTTCTAATCCTGGACAACCCCTTTAAGACTATCTACCCAAAGGGATTATCGCCATAAACCGGAAAGATCACAGTTCATGAACCCAGTCTTAGTTTATTGGGAAAATCCACGTATGAACCTCACTTTTACCTTGGTTTAAATATTAATCCAATTAATTACACACTACATCTCCCGGGCCGCGGAGGGGGTGAGGGGGGTCACAGCTTATAATCCCCTCCCGACTTCACGCTTCCATAGTATTAAATGGTAAAATCCTGGCATCCTGCAGCTGCCACCAGGGCGAGCTCACTGTGTGCGGATGTAGACAGCCCCGGTCACATTCAGTAATAACTCTGTGTGCAGACAGCGCCCCCGGTTAATGGCTACAAGCAGACCAAGGGGTTGTCTCACTACAGACATTGCTGCCATGTCACTAGGATATTATAGGATAGGCCATCAATGTCCGATAGGCACGGGCCCCACCTCTGGGAGCCACTTATCTCCTATACGAGCCCTGAAATCTCTCCATTCTGAGCAGAGAGGTGGTCGGAAGTCTCCCATAGACATGAATGAGAGTTCCAATTACAGCCCTGCATCAACATTCATGTCTATGGGAGAGTCCGGAGCACCGCTGCGTTCACAACGGAGAGGTTGCAGGGCTTGTTTGGGAGATAAGTAGGACGCGGACCTGTCAGACAATGACCTATCCTGTAATATCCCACCGATGCACCATGAATGTTCGTAGTGAGAGTATTTTTATCCTTATGAGCGGTTTCTCTCGTTCTGCAGCGTCCACAGGATCTGTCAGCCATATTTCATGCTGGGGCTTGTTGCCAGACCACCATCTATGGATCTAGATCTTTCTACAGGTACCTTTGCGCTGATCATTTATCTTGGCTCCGTAGTTCACTCGTCCACAGTTTTCTACTAATATTCGCAGCTTTCTATAACCCTGGAACAAACAATCCAATAACATAAGAGGCACAAAGTCAAACAGATGACAAAGCCCTTGAAGCATCAGCTACATAGATAGTAGGGGTGGAAAAAAAATAACAAGGGTTCAACCAAGAGAGGGAAAGATGTGGATGAAAGGAGGGGGGTAGTTATAGAATTAGAAATCCTGTCTGTTCCACAGAACACACGCTTTCCCCCCCAGCTTCAGGCTCCCACTTCCTGTTCAGGCTGTGGGCTGGTCTACAGCTTCAGGTTCCTACTTCCTGTTCACACTGTGGGCGGTCCTACAGCTTCAGGCTCCCACTTCCTGTTCACACTGTGGGCGGTCCTACAGCTTCAGGCTCCCACTTCCTGTTAATACTGTGTGTGGTCCTACAGCTTCAGGCTCCCACTTTCTGTTCAGGCTGTGGGCAGGTCTACAGCTTCAGGCTCCCACTTCCTGTTCAGGCTCTGGGCTGGTCTACAGCTTCAGGTTCCTACTTCCTGTTCAGGCTATAAGTGGGTCTACAGCTTCAGGCTCCCACTTCCTGTTCAGGCTGTGTGTGGTCCTACAGCTTCAGGCTCCCACATCCTGTTCAAGATGTGGGTGGGTCTACAGCTTCAGGCGCACACTTCCTGTTCAAGATGTGGGCAGTTCTACAGGAGTGGTTGGCTTTACTATCCCTAACCAAGCCCGTTAGAGGGATGTTGGTAATGGAGAGGTTTTAGCAGCAGTGGACAAGGCTACAGAGCTCTAAAGGGTTAAAGTCTCTCAGTAAGAAACATAAACAAGCTCCTGTACTGATAAGACAGAGGTGGTCACCAGCCCGGCCACCACTAGAGCCGAGCATGGAGCCGATTCTCGGGGCCCACCAGTGGAGCCGATTCTCGGGGCCCACCAGTGGAGCCGATTCTCGGGGCCCACCAGTGGAGCCGATTCTCGGGGCCCACCAGTGGAGCCGATTCGGGGCCCACGTTATGGCTACTATACACGACTCCACTTGCCTCTTGCTTCCCGACTCTTTTTCTACCTTTGCCCCTAAAAAGCAGCCGCCAGTTTGCCATGCCCCTGGGCCCACTGGAGGTTTCCCATGTTACCCTGTGAGTCAGTCCAAACCTGGTTTCTATTCAGTGGCAGCAAACAAAGATCTTGACATAGTGAGGAGCTGAACCACTAGGTACATTAGAAATGTATAGAATATTTCTCATGCCTACTCTTGCTTGTGCAGGACACGTAGGATGGAGTTTACTCACCGGGACCTCGGCAATGTCCAGCTCCTGGTTTTTATAATCCACAAACCCGACGGACTGACCGCTAACAAAGACCTGCAAAGTCCAAAACTTTTATGGTCACTTAATGCTTATATTGGGTAAACCTGTCACATTGAACATCTCAATACCACTGCACTAACCCTAACCCCATGGATGGCAACAAAATATGGATTGTGGCTCCTAAAGCCATGAAGCCCCTCAGCTGGTCCACCCCACAGAGCTAGGCCAGATCAGCAAGGCCCCAGATTATTGGGCGCTGGACAACTTTAGGGATCACTTAGGGGCCCTCACCTGAGCGCGGTCTCGGACGTTGCCTCTAGTGTGGAACTTCCCTCCGCCGTAGATGACGGTCTCGTACAGGGTGTAGCCGTAGGACTGGCCGTTTTCATCATTCACAGGAAGGTTCTCCATGTTCACTGGAAACTCGGACTTGAACGGCTGCAGACAAGGTGGTCATATGTTATATCCTGGGAGCGATTAGCTAAATATAACCCCTTAACTACCACCCGCTGTCTTCTGACCTCACTGCCTACAGAGGGATATTGCGGCACAATAATGTTTTTATTAAATATTCATTTTTATTTTATTTTTATTTTTTTACATCCCATTAAGGGACAACTATTGTACTCTTCTTCTTACCTTTAATAATGTATTAGCCGACTCCTGTGTTCATCCTGTATTCTAACACATTACACTCAGGCTGCTGTTGGGGTAACACAAGGTGCACTCTGACAGCAGGCTTACTATACAGACAGCTCTGAGGCTACTCTAGGTCCCCCTGACTGTATAGATATTCCCCAGGCTCTATTGGGCTACTCTAGGTCCCCAGGGCTGACTGAAATAGAATATCCCCCAGGCTCTATTGGGCTCCTCTAGGTCCCCAGGGCCGACTGTATAGATATTCCCCAGGCTCTATTGGGCTCCTCTAGGTCTCCAGGACTGACTGTAAAGATATCACCCAGGCTCTATTGGGATCATCAAGGTCCCCAGGGCGGAATGTCTAGAGGTTCCCTAGGATGTATTGGGCTCATCTAGGTCACCAGGGTTGACTGTTTAGATATTCCCCAGGCTCTATTGTGCTTCTCTAGGTCTCCAGGACTGACTGTATAGATATTCCCCAGGCTCTATTGGGCTACTCTAGGTACCCAGGGCTGACGCAGCACCGTTTTTCACTTGTTTAGAAGCTGCAGCCACAATTGCCACTCCGCCTAAAGTGTTAAACAGCAGGAAACAGAGCCGACTCTGTTCCCTGCTGTTACCGACCAGTATCAGATACAATTAGCAGCTGACATCAGCATTCTATGTAGCGGCATTACGGAGTAATCCTGCCACATAAAACCTTACCAGCACCATGACGTACCCATACATCTGGTGTCAGTAAGGGGTTAAATGTACGCGATTCGCTGTACGGTAAACATACTGGGGCACAATTATTAAGATAGTTAGGCCAGAATTGTGGCACAATTTGCGCCAAAAATAATGTCACACCTGCATTACACCAGATTTATTATGTGTTCTAGATGGTTCCTAGACACTCCTGCGCCTCGTCCAATAAAAGGGGTGTGGTCCGAAAAAGGGGACATGGCTTAGTGTGCAACGTCATGCTACAAAATTTTGCTGCAGTTAGTGGCATAAAGTAAGCCAACTTGTAGCCTGCATCACATTTGTCAGCATTAGGAAAAATGTGCCGCCTTGTGAGACTGCCTGGTCTAAGGTTACACAGGAATGATACTCATGCCCCACGGTGATAAGTTACTAGGCAAGCGCCCCCCAAAACAGCTGCCTGTAGAGGAGCTTCACTGGGGGCTTCAATCCTTTTCACACTGCAAAACTCTGAGTCACATGTGATCTAAGGGTTACTACATCCAATAGATGGCGCTGGGGAGCTCTAAAGCTCTTTCCCATAAGCCTTTGTTCCATGCACATGCCCAGTGAGGTGTGAAAGGCGAATAAAGCCTCACACACCGCCTGGTGCCTCTCCCCAATGAGATACATTACCCCTTCCGTACGCCAAGACCTATAACATTTTTATTTTTCTGTTGTCATCTGTATGAGGGCTGCTTTTTTTCCCCAGGATTATTTCGTTTTTATTGGCACAATTTTGGAGGGCATTAAGGCTCTTCCTAACATTATATATATATATATATATATATATTTTTTTTTTTTGGGTGGGAGGGGGGGGGTTATTAGAATAAAAAAAAAAAATTGCCACTGTTCTTTCATTTAATTATTTTGTCTGCTGTTCACCATGTGAGACAAAGTTATGCTTTGAACCCTTACAGTTGCAGTGATACCAGTTGTGTTATTTTTAAAAAAAATTTGCATAGACAGGGAATTTGTTAGGGAAAAAAATAGGAATTTTCATCTTTGTTTGATTTTTTTTTATCATTACTTTTGTCTTTCTTAAACTTTTTTTTTTTATCAAAAATAATTTTTTATTTCTTTGAGGGAACTTAAACACGTAATCATTTAACTGCTTGTATAATACATTGCATATTATATATATTATACCTGATACCTACAGGGTCTAAAAAACAAAACACAGACGTCAGACCTGGAGGCCTTTGATAGGTCCCCGGCTGCCATGTAAACCCGATGACTCCCTGGGAACACATCCAAGGGGGGCCAATAGGGCGATAGATGGAACCCCCTTCCTCTAAAACCACTCGGATGCAATGATCACTTTTCACTGTGGCATCTAAGGGGTTAAACAGCGCGGATTTGAGGTCTGTCCTCTCTCCTCCATAAGAGCAGGGTCCTGGCCGTCATCAGACCCCTGCCTCACCCAGCACAGGACACTGATGCCAACTCATTTTTGTCCCACCAACAGAAGAGGACCGATCGTCCTAAAGGGATTAATAACCCAGAATAGTTCAAGCCAATTACAGGCTTCAGCTGTATGAAGCCTGAAGAAGGGGTAGCTA
>JAODAL010033277.1:0-45781 GCA_025379985.1 Phyllomedusa bahiana | reverse complement strand
AAACCAAACCTTAGTATAAGTCCAGTAAATCTGTAAAACTGATTTTGTTCTTTGCGTAAAAATTGTGTCATAGATATAATACCTTTTGGAACACACTATAATCTGTTTCCAGCTTCCTACTTTTATAGCAGAAAGAAACAGAGTTTTACTTTGGAGCCTAGGTCAGCCATTTGTTTGAATGAGAAAACGGAAACATTGACTTTTTTTCCTTTGCTGACCTTGCAGATTATGATAAGAATGACTCTAATCCACCAGAGCTGACACGGTCAATTCTTTCAGCACATCGTTCTAGGAAGCCACAAGAAGTACTTTTTTTAAAGCATGGTTCATGGTCTGTTTAATTTTCAAACTTTCTAGACTTTATATACAATGTGAAATTCACATAGGCATCCAGCTTTAGGAGAAAAAGAAATAAACTCCATTTGCCTGTTCAATGCATAGTCTTCACTTTTGGGTTAAAACATTTATTTAAACCTTTCTCCTTTACTTACTTGTGCTACATATAAGTATTGTGAAAATATGATTACTTTATTTCCTGTTCTATTGTACAGGAATTTAGAAGCAAGTATGAAGATAATTCATAAATCAAACAGTGGTACATTGTTGGGATGAAAGCAGAACATGCACAGGAAGTTGGGTATGAGGTAAACGTACAAACTTCAGGCTTCACATCAGGTCTTGGCATTACATTTGGCAGGACCATTTAAAATGGTTTGGCAATTGTGAGCCCCAAATGCATGCAAAAACTACTAACTGTCATAAAAAGATGGATTCTCAAGTACCCGTATATACTCGAGTATAAGCCTACTCGAGTATAAGCCGAGGCACCTACTTTTGCCGCAAAAAATGGGAAAACTTATTGACTCGAGTATAAGCCTAGGGTAGAAAATGCTGCGGCTACTGGTAAATTTTAAAAATAAAAATGCATACCAATAAAATTACATAGGCAGTTTAATGTCCCCCATAGGCAATTATAGGCAGATATATGGCCCTATATGCAGGTATATGTCCAAAAAGGCATGTATATGGCCCCATAGGCATGTAATAGGCAGTTATATGTCCCCCATAAGCAGATTATAGGCAGGTATATGGCCCCATAGGCAGGTATATGGCCCCATGGGCAGGTATATGGCCCCATAGGCAGGTATAGGGCAGGCTATAGGCAGGTATAGGGCAGGCTGTAGGCAGGGTATAGGCAGGTATAGGGCCGGCTGTAGGCAGGTATAGGGCAGGTATAGGCAGCTGTAGGCAGGTATAGGGCCGGCTGTAGGCAGATATAAGGGCAGGTATAGGCAGCTGTAGGCAGGTATAGGGTCGGCTGTAGGCAGGTATAGGGCAGGTATAGGCAGCTGTAGGCAGGTATAGGGCCGGCTGTAGGCAGGTATAGGCAGCTGTAGGCAGGTATAAGGCAGGTATAGGCAGGCTGTAGGCAATAATAGGCAAAATAAAAAAACAAACAATCACTTACCCAGATCCCCACTGCTCCGTCTTCCGCGCTCTCCGCTCTGCTCTGTCTTCTTGCCGGCACAGGCGGGTGACATCATCAGGCCGCGCACGCAGCGTGATGACACACGCTGCCTGTGCCGGAAACTCCGGACAGCCGCGAGTCTGCGACTGCCCGGAGTCCCCTGCTGAGCACGGAGCGCTCGCTCTCTGCTCCGCAGTGGTACCTCTTCACCTGTGTGCGCTCCGGAGGAGTCGCATATAGGTGAAGGGATCGCGGACAGTGCCCGGGCCCGCACAGCGCCCGGACACTGTGCGCTCACTCGGCATTCAGCTATATGCGCTCCCTGAGGAGCCGCATATAGCTGAAGCGTCCCTGTCGGCGCACGGGCCATCGCAGCGCCGAGCGCCGACAGTGACTCGAGTATAAGCCGAGGCCGGATTTTTCAGCACATTTTTTATGCTGAAAAACTCGGCTTATACTCGAATATATACGGTATATATTTTTCTTTACGTAGTTATGTAGAGAAGTGTTCTGAATTATGCTTTACAATACCAATTAGACAAAGTTACACTACTGCAACTGCAACACCAAGAAAAGCATTATGGAAATCACAGAATTGATAGATATGTCAATGAAATGCAAATGATAAAATAAAGGAAACAAATTATTCAAAATATCTCAATTTATTCCGTATCAAGTGAGCACTTACATGTTATACTTTAATAGAAAGAAATTGTGTTATGACACAATGTCATGACAAGAATGTTGGGCACAGAAATCATCAAAAATGGCTGCTAGCAGCTCTCTTTGTAATTGCCAGTCAGTAATGTCCTAGATATAGTCAACTGGAGGCAAGTTGGGAGACACGGCAGGCACGGTAGCATATTTAGGTCATGCAGGCTCTTTACAGTAGCATGAACAACATGCGGCCTGGCAATGTTTTGTTGGAAAATTGCTCATGGGATACTCTGAAGAAATGGACTGGTTTAGCAAAGTATTTGAACAGTTAGTATACCTGAAATGAGGACTTAAAGGGTTCAGCTATAATATTCTATGTCACCTTACACCATAATCCTAGGAGTAGGACCAGTATGACTTTCCCATATGAAGCTTTTTTTATGGTGGCCTTTGAGAGGAGTGGCAAAAGTTCAATGAGACACCTGTAATTGGACATCTGACTCATAGTCCAATGTCGTGCAAATGCCTTGTACTGGTTTGTATTGACACTGCTTACCACCCTAGACTCGTTATCTGATGTCCAACTTTATTTGAAGCACAACGGACCACTACACACCATTCCTCCAATGAGGCAATCCATTTGTGAAGAGGTTCAGTATTCCTCTTATCAGGCAATCCACCTGTGTACCTCTTGCTGTCATTTCAAATTGTTGTTGTTCTCCCAACCACTGGAACAAACTATGTTGAACAATGCTGACAGTTTACTATTCCTTTTCAGACAGACATATCTTGGATGGTTCTACCGTGGACTTGTCTGTGACTCATTCTGATTTTCTTAAAAATAACTATTTTCTGGCAAGACTTAAAAACCCGTTTTATTTCTGCCTTCAGATATTAGGGCCGTTGTTAGCTGCGTTTGTTAATATATCATTTTACTCCACTATACCAATAAGATGATATGCCAAGACCATAAGCACAGCTATACCCTGGTCTTGCTTCATTATTCCAGAGATCAATGTTCTGCCTTAATATCTTATGGCATTTTTAGTCTTTTGTGACTCAATAACATTTATACTTGTTAAGTGTCACATTTTCAATCATTCTAGTAATACAAAGGTTAATATAAATAACACTTAATTTCATAAGTGCTCAGTCTTTCCTTTCAATAGAAGGCTCTCATGTCTGAGCAAGTAAACCTATATTAGAATTAGCAAAACAGGAAGTACTTCCTTCAAAGTCTCAAGCCACCTTAGGTTATAAATTAAGCAGAACTGTGTCTGGCTGCATGCTTCATTAGCTTTCATTGGTTGCTATGCCTTTATGTTGGCTGTGCTGCCGAGAACACTCTATTAAAATTAGCCATGCATTACAGTAATATACTCCCTGCTATGGTTCACATATCTTCTCCAAGTCATTAATGGTCTGGTAGATAATGTGAGAGAAAACTCCACTAGTTATTAATGTTTGTCTACACAGTTTTTTTTTTTTTTTAAATAACTGTGCTGTCACATGACTTTCCAAGGTAAAGAGGACTTGCTACAGCCTTTAAATGGGCAAAACACTGTACTACCACTGTTTCCCTTGAGCTTACGTTTCTTTATTCACTTTTTTTTTTGTTTAAGAAAAGTTGTTCATTCCGGTGCCAGTTATATAAATCTGCCTCTTATAATGCTATTTGATAAACAAAAATTTGGTCCTAACAACCTGTGTTAACTGGGTGTGAATGGGCCCTCACAGTTTTAATCAAAAAATGTTCAGTAAGAACCTCATGTTAAAATAGCTCATATATTCATTGCTTATTTGTCTCTTAGCCTTTGCAGATTGCTTTTGTGATGCCATTTAATAACTGGAAGCAACAAGTACTTAACCCCTTAAGCCCCAGGCCTGAAAAGTAGTTTTTGACCAGAACTTTTTTTTAGTTTTTGCCTCCTTGCATTTCAACAATTGTAACTTTTTTTATTTTTTCAATGACTCAGTTGTATGAGCCCTCATTTTATTCAAGACGAGTTGTACTTTATGGGGGAATAGTTTAAGTTTACTTATAAATAATTGCAGAATTTATTTTTTTACTTTTTTTGTTTTTTATTTTTTTACATTTTTTTACACCATTCACATTTCACACTTAATAACTTGTCAGATTAATTCTACAGGTTATTACAGTCGTGTGGATACCTAATATGTATAGGTTTTTTTGTGTGTGTAATACATGCACAATTATTTTTTATTATATATGTATTTTTATTTATTATTTATTTTTTTATTAATTTTTTCACACTTTTTATGTTTTTTACTTTTTTTTTTAAATATCATGAAGGGAGAACTGTTTTACATTTTTTTTTGCACTTAGTAATGCATTAGCGTATTCATATATGCTAATACATTATAATCTGTGTCAGTCTGACACAGGCAGTGATCAGGACAGCACACAGTCTGTCCTGGTCACTGGCTTATTACACAGACAGCCCTGGGGATACTCTAGATCCCAGGGCTGACTGTGCAGCCATTCCCCGGGCTCTGTCCGGTCACCGGTTGTTCCGATCACCCTATAGAGCAGGGAAATCCTTTGATTGCGCTGCGGTGATGATCTGCCGCAATCAAAGGGTTATAGCACCGGGGAGCGAAGGTTCCCCCACTCCCTGGGGCTTCAGGAGATGCTCTGGAATCAGGGCTGTATAGTACAGCCTGGCTCTCAGAGCAGCTGCGGCGCCTGGAGCCGCAAACTCCGATGTCTGCAGCAACGCCAAAAGACGTCGCTGTAGACGAACGACCTGCACCAGCATAAAAAGTTGGTGGGTGGTCGTTAAGGAGTTAAAGGGATTTTCCAGCACTTTTAAAAATCTCCCTACCACCTACTTCTGTGGTAAAAAATTAACCCATACCTACCTCTAACTTCACCACTATCACTGCTCTGCCAGAGCTGCAGTGTCCTCCCCGGATCCCTCACTAATAAAGTTATGTTCATGTATCACATGATGCTGCAATCTCCGGCCTCAGCAGTCACATGTCTGCATGTACAGCATGTGACTTCAGAGGTCAGTGAACGGCAGCAGCATCATGTGATCCACGAACATGGACTGGGTGGGAGCTCTGGCAGGACAGTGGTGATGAAAGAGGTAAGAATACATTATTTTTTTATTAACACAGTAAGAGGTGGTAAGGAGGTTTTTAAAAGTATTTGAAAATCCCTTTATTGCAGGTCTTGTTTAAAAAACATTCTTGATAGGAGCTTAATGCTATCATTTATGCTGTCTATCAGTTGTAGGTGGCTACACAAAATATCAGATATTAATGGATCTAGCATAGTAGATACTGTGAGATTTACATTTTATAATTTTTGAGATTTGTGTACCATTAATTAAGATTATTGAGCAGATAATAAGCAATGCAAAATAACCAAAGATTCATGGTGACACTGTGCTGATAATTATAACTACATATTGAAGTCAAATTATGATGACCACTTCCTACTTTTAGTGTTGGTAGTGTGTAGCTTATTATGAAATTCCTGTGTTATAAGCTGGTGGGGTGTGTCTACAAGGTGTGTGATAGGATGTCTGCATACATATGCCTTATTGCTGTCATGTATACAAGGGGCAATTTATCAAGGTTGCCAATAACGGATGATTATTGGCTTTTGGGCCGCAGTTGACCAGCTGTGTGCTGCTACGGTGAAAGTCTATAGTGAGTGTAAAAATGGCACCATTGTGAATAAGCAACATGGAAAATGTGGAAAATTATCTGCCATTGATGTGAAGTAAACATTAGTTAAGAATGTGTGTGAGAGCGGACCAAAATGCTACAGTAGAGTCAAAATGAACCAGAGGTCTATCATTCTTGTATCTAAAACAACAGATCAGTAAACCCTACATTGTATAGGGCTCTGAAGCAGAATGATGGTTACTGCAGCTCTGCTAATTAAGTTGCATCAGCAGAAGAGGCTTCAATTTTCACTGCATTATCAGAACTGGACCTTCATTAATTGGCAAAGGGCTGCCTTCTCTGATGAGTCACTTTTACTGCTAATGGATGGATGTTGGCATTTCACCCTGCCACTATTGCTGGAGGAACACAAGCTGGTGGTGGCAGTATTGTGGTTTGGGGAATGTTTTCCTGGCATACTCTGGGCCCACTCATCCATGTACTCTCAAATGATTGGATATGAATGCATCCTTAAAGATCATATATACATGATAGTTGTCCCAATAAACCAATAAAGCCAATGATCTATATCCACTTTACAGGACTAAAGTAAGTGGTCATTCATTGAAGTTAGGAACATACATGACAGTTGTTACAAAGTCCTTAATCACAGAGAAGGCAGGAGCTCTAATTGTTTTTCTTAAAAATAAATAAATTAATCTAGGGTGCCCATTCATATTTATCTTTTACTACAGCATTATACATTTCTGATTAGAGCTTTCTATGATTAAAAAAGCCTCAATTTGTATTTTTTTTCTATTTCATTTATTTTTGTATTCATATCTTGAGGTGACTTACAACAATCTATGCCCTTTTTAGTGCCATTTTCTGTTGCATTTCTTCCATCACAAAGTATGTGATTTAATGATTCCTCATTGGATCATGTGAGTTATGCAACAAAAAAACACAAAAAAACGAACACACATATTCTTTAAGTGTATGTTCAAATGTCGTGTTAAGTCCGTGTGAACATACATTTTTAGATGCGTGTTTGGATCCATCTGTTGGACCCTAAACAGACCCAAACACGTTTCTTATAAATAGCAGTGTGATTTACATTGCTTTTACTGTGAAACACATGAGTTATCGCCGATGCGTGTCTCATTGCATTTTTCGGATCCGTCGTTCGGATCCGTTCAAAGAATTAACATGTCAATTCTTGGTCTGAAAGATGCAGCAGGAGCCCTATTTAAAACTATAAGGTGCGATCCTGCTGCATCTAACACACATCCAAACACACAGCTGCGTGTTGGATACATGTTGGATCCGTTTAGGATCCGATCACCGCTGTGTTTTTGGATGCACTTTTAGGATCAAAATTTAATCCAAAATCAGATCCAAAAACGCCCTGTGAACCATGCAGTAAGCAAAAGAAAAACAGACTGGCAGAAAAATATCACAAACTATTTGAACAATGGCATGCCTAGAGCATACTGTGTTTGGAGAAAAACTGCCATTGATTGAAGTGATAAAAAAGTCAGAAAGAAGAAAGCAAGATAAGTAGTAAATATTACATTTTCCTTCTGCACTACAGCTTATGTTTGGCTTTTTTTTAGCCCAAAAAAGGCAGGTAAAAAAAACAAGCAAAAACACTGCTGGAAACACATTGTTTTAAATAAAAATGCTATATCAGCCTTATACTCGTTTTGAAATCCGAGGATTTTTTCTAAAAATTACTAGTTATAACAGAATCTGGTGTGGTCTTCTGGCTTTCATACCATCTCTTAAGCCAAACCGTAAAGCTCTTCTGTCACAATAAACCTTTTGTGAGGTTCAGGATTTTTTCAGCGGGGGTATAAGAAATGTATTGTAGTAGTCTGGGCATCTTGAGAAAATGGCTTTGAATAGTCCGGAAATATTTGGATGTGGTTTTATTTATTCTGGTTTTATAGTAGATTATTTTTATTACAATATTTCTTTGTGGAGCAAATATTGTCATAAACTGCCCAATAACTACTACTGGCAGTCATTTGGTGTGTTTTCTATCCAATAATATGAAAAAAAACCAGATTCATTTTGAGTCAATATTGAATGTTTAAGTTGGAATTTGCTCAATATTGGCTCTTATAGCTATTTGGCACATCATGTAGCTCTGATTCATCTAAGTTGTATTTGAACCACAAATTCTTATAAAATTATATTGTACCAATTGTCCACTTTTAGATTTTTTTTAATTGCTTTTCTACCAGTAGCACTTACAATATTATAAAACTTGCTTCTGGGCTTTTTTAAGGGGATGTCTGGTATACAGAAATAATTTTCACACACAATTTAGAAATTCTCAGTTAATTGAAGTTGGTTTGTCATTTACTGTAGGTGCCACATTAGATATGGCAAGCACTAGAGATGGGCGAATCGTTTCAAACGAAGTGGAATTCGTTTAGAATTTCAGGAAAACTTCTGTTCTGCACAAAGCTGAAGTTTAGGATGATTTGCGGGAATAAAGCTTCTTTTTTTGGGAAAATGGCCATGAGCACATGATGTGACATGGGGCAGAGAACTCTGGGAGGAAGAAATGAACACCCTCAATGACATGTGCAGACATGAAGCCAGTCAGCGACCAGTGGGCTTCTGTGACATCACAGCTCTATAAATACGGACGCCATCTTAAATCCTCACACTTCTCACTGTGTGTCCTATCATGAGCATCTTGTTGCTGCAGCTGCTGCTGCACTATTTTGAACTTATTGTCAAAAACTCATTTTATCAGTGACTGGGGGAAAAGACCATCACAAGTGTGTGTCATTTGCACACTTGTTATTTAATCAGCGTTATTATTTTATGTTAGTTTGTGGGGCATTCTCCCTAAAGTCCAGAGTGGGTGTACTTCTGTCCCATATATGCCTCAATTACATATGATTGTTCTGTAGGGTATTTAATACCCAAGGCTTAATTTAACCCCTTGATTATGGGTTAATTTGCACTAAAATACAGGGTGTCTTTTTTATTTTGTCCCATATATGCCTAATTTACATCTGATTTTTCTGTAGGCAGTGTTCGGGAAAATACTTTGGGAAAGTATTTTAAATACAAAATACTTATGACTGAAGTATTTTAAATACAAATACTAAATACTCTCATCCCAAAGTATTTTAAATACAAGTACTAAATACTGCTTCAAAAGTATTTTCAAAATACTAAAATACTTGAAAAATGTAAACAAAAAATGTAATAAAAACAAAAAAATGGAACAAATGAACATATGCTAAATGGAAAAAGAACTTTAAGTGCATTTCCAAAACTAGAAAAGTTATTATACATTATTTAAGTTATGTGCTTGTTTGCATTCAGAAGAACAAGGATTTCAAATGTTTTGTCCGACAGGCGGCTTCTTCTCGGTGAGAGAATTAATCCCGCCCGAGAAAATAAGCGTTCGACTGGAGCTGATGAGGGTAACGCACTGTTTAGTCGGATGAATGCATATTTGACGCCAGGGAATTTGTTCAGAACGTGAATTTGACTGCTTGTTTTCTCCTCTAAATGTCTGAGGCACTTGAGCTTTGCGATTGGCCCAGGTCCTTGTGGTCCACTGTCAGAGGAGTTTCCATCGTCTGAATCACTGAAGTCTAAGAACGGTGATGAATTGATGTTTGTGCGTTGTTTTTTCTTTGGATTTCCATAATTGTCCCGTTCCTCACGTTGTTTTTTCCTTTTTTCTTCGTTTCTTTCGGCCTCCAATCGTTGCACATCTGCAATAAAGCAGTCCCTCGCCCAGTCCCGGTGTTCTTCTGGAATCCATTTCAATTTGAAGGATGGGTGAGATACGGCCGAAACAACGAACGGATGACTGTCATCGTTGAACGTAAGAAATTGCGAGAAGCGCGTGTTCAAATTCGAAAGTAGTGCTTCGACTAGAAATTCGCTTTGAGTTTGTTTTTGTTTTTTTGTGTGAGCAATTTCTTCTGAATTTGCAAGATGGTTGGCATGAGCATCCCCAGGAACGACTCCTTTTCTGATTGTAATAGGTCCAAACCCCTTGCAACTGGCTCCATAATGGATTTATACTGGTGTAGCAACTCCAATTCACCGGGCTTGAAAGCTGGAAGTTTCAAGGCTGTCGTTATTTCGTGTAATTTGGGCTCCACGTTTTCAGGAATCAAACGACAGACAGCGTCGTACGTTGAGTTCCATCTCGTCTCACCGGGCGGTTTTAGGGAAAATCCAGTGACGGAGTGTATGAAGTCTGAGGTCTTGGTACTGCGAGATGCCAAATTCCAGAGTTTTGTGCATTTGGCAAAAGTGGCCCGGTACAGTTTTTTGTACTTACCCGTTCCTGTAGTGCTTGTAAAAGTGTTCTTGACGTCGGTTGTGACAAGCAAGTTCAAGGTGTGGCTCTGGCACCTTAAGTGCTGAGGAAGGATAATGGCGTCACCTAAGTCACCTTCATCCAGGGCATTGTTGGTGTTGTCATTTTCCGTTTCTTCTTGCTGAAGAATTTCGTTAATGTCCAGCCTTTGTAAGTCATCATCCTCGATACAGCCACTATCTTCATCTTCCGAATCGACGTCTTCAGAGGCACAGAAATCAGAACACCATGGATTTTCTTCACCAAATTCGTTGAACGCCTTAACGAAATTGCTGCCGTTGTCAGTGACGGTGTATGAAATTTTGTCGACGCTTAAACCGAACTTCTCATGTGTGTGGTATAAAGCTGCAGCAACTTCTTTGTAAGAATGTTCCCCGACGAGCCTTTTGCAGGAAATGGTGATGGATTTTCGTTCCAAATAGTTGGAGATCCAATGAGCAGTGACGCCCAAGTAACTTTTCCGGTTACTCTACCATTAATCAGCTGTAGTGCAAACGCTGTCAGCACTTTTCAACATGCTCTGCATCGTGCTTACCAGCTCGTTGTATTTTCTTTCGATCCGGACTTTCAATGTTTTGGTGCTAATCACGTGTTTTCCTGGTGCTAAACCTTTAACTAAGTTTTTTAAAGTCTGCTTCTCCACTGTGTAAAGAGGAAGGCCTTCGGAAACAATAAAGTTCATTACAAGATCGTCCACTTCTTTCTGGGTTATTGCGTGATGCATCTTTCGCTCTTTCATCAAAGTCCATGGTGTCTGGATTTTAGCCGAGGTCAAATCGTCACGTGCTTGAGGCTGTTGGGTCTGGTCACCTTTGCGCTGTCTGCCTTTTGATTCCTTATACTTTTCGTACTTCTGAACGAGGCTTGGATGGACATTCTTGAAAAAAAAAAAAACAAACATTAAAGTCGTGCTAACTTTTGCAAAATCGCTAATTATTTTAAACAAAACTTCACAAGGGTTTTTTAAGTGTAGTCTATGGTAATTTTTGCATTATTGCATATACGGTCCATTTATAGATTTCCCCCGCATATTTTTTTTTTTAGTTTTTTTTTTTATGGTAATATATTGCAAAAAAAGTTTACCAAAAAGCGTAATATATAGGTTTTAAAAATTTGCTTCGGGGTTGGGGATTGTAAAATAAAAATCAAACCATGATGTAATTAAATAACTTACCCTTAAGTGCTTAAGGAAGTTGGACGTTGAGTTTATTTGGCCTGTGATTAACTTGTTTGGACAAGCCTTGCAGTAAGCAGACACTTTTTGTCCTGCCCCTGCCGCTTTAGTCTTGTTAATTTTGAAAAAAGTTCCGTCCAAAATTGCAGGGAGATGTAGGTCGTCGAGATCTGAATCATTGTCGGTTGCGTCCCCTTCACTGGTATTACGATTTTCCTCCATTTTTGGAGTATAAGCCGACTTTTTCAGCACATTTTTCATGCTATAAAATCCCCCTCGGCTTATACATGAGTCAGGGTCCACGGAGCACAGAAAACTGGAATGACCTGGAAGGGGGAGGTCTTCTAGTGCTACTGCTCTGTGATTTGCTTGTCATTTGGTCACGTAACTGTGATTTCATCAAAGGTCCTGTAGCCACTGGTATGTAACATCTGCAGATAAGGTTGAGTCTAAATCCTAGTAGCTCCACCCACACAAAAGTATGATCACATGGTCATGACGTCATCAGAGGTCCTTTAGCCCACTAGGATTAGCATCTACTCTGCAAATAAGTCAGTGGCCAGGATTCATTGTGTCCGACTCCTATAGAAGATGTCTGTCACATGGAGGAGAGGATGCTACAGTAAAGAGAAATATACAGGTACCTTCCTTTAGTTACTATGCCTATTAATGCCAGGCATTTGGGGATATTAATTTAGTTTCAGTAACTCCATATGCTTCACATTAATAGCAGTTAACCCCATCATGTCTCTCATATTAACCCCTGTGTGCCCTATATAAGGGTTATTATTATTATTATTATTATTATTATTTTTTTTTTTAGTTCGCCATTGATTTCAGGGCGCTGTACATTCAAGTTACTAATATGGGAGACACATGGGGGTACTAATAAAGGACCTTAATTATGAAGATACCCAATTATTACCTCCACGTCTCTAACATATCAGTAACTCTTCTTTGAGGCACACAGTGGGTTAATGTGAGGGACATGATGGGGTTAACTGCTATTACTATGAGGCACATGGAGTTACGAAGCTGTAATGCACATGACCAGACTTTTTATCTGCAATGGTGGATTTCCCCCCCTCGACTTATACTCGAGACAATAAGTTTTCCCATTTTTTTTGTGGTAAAATTATGGGCCTCGGCTTATATCCGGGCTGGCTTATACTCAAGTATATACGGTAATTTTACGGAATGGATTACGCGATCGGGATGATTAAAAACTAAAAATACATCACGCTTCACTACAAGGCAGACTTGCGTTGCTGGAACGCACTGGAATTTTCCCTCCTCTCGTTGCACTTCACACGAGATACGAGAAACGAGAGTGATGGCGTGACTCGCGATGTTGTTTTTATTAAGTGCAGTGAGGCGGGTTATTTAAATTACAACATTTGTTTTGAATTTAGAAAGTAATTAAAATACTTCCTAAAAGTATTTTAATTACAAATACAAAATACTGAATAAAAAAAGTATTTTGATTACAAAATACAAATACCTGACAAGTATTTTAAATACTATTTTAATTACTTGTATTTTAAATACTCCCGAACACTGTCTGTAGGGAATTTCATACTAAAAGCTTAATTTAACTTCTTGATTGTGGGGTAATTTGGACTAAAATAAGGGTGTCTGTATTTTTTGGTCCTATTTACGCCTAAATTACATCTGATTTTTCTGTAGGGTATTCCATACCAAAGGCTTAATTTAACTTCTTGATTGTGGGGTAATTTGGACAAAAATACAGGGTGCCTGTACTTTTTGGTCCTATAAATGCCTAAATTACATCTGCTTGTTCTGTAGGTTATTTCATACCAAAGGCTTAATTTAACTTCTTGATTGTGGGGTAAATTGGACTAAAATACAGGGTGTATCTTTTGGTCCTATATATGCCTAAAATATATTTGTTTTTTCTGTAGGTTATTTCATACCAAAGGCTTAATTTAACTTGATTGTGGGGTAATTTGGACTAAAATACAGGGTGTCTGTATTTTTGCCCCATATACACCTAAATTACATCTGTTTGTTCTGTAGGGTATTTCATACCCAAGGGTTAATTTAACCTCTTGATTGTGGAGTAATTTGGAGTAAAACACAGGGTCTGTCCTGGGCCCACTACTCTTTTCTATCTACACTATTGGGCTGGGTCAACTAATAGCATCGCATGGCTTTCAATACCATCTGTATGCTGACGATACCCAACTCTACATCTCCGGCCCAGATATTACCTCTCTACTCTCCCGGATCCCTGACTGTCTTTCGTCCATATCCTCCTACTTATCCTCACGTCTCCTGAAGCTAAACGTGGAGAAAACTGAATTCATCATCTTTCCACCGTCCCACTCCATCCCTCCACCTGATCTCTCTATCACAGTCAATGGCTACACTCTCTCACCAGCTCTACAAGTCCGCTGCCTTGGGATAACCCTTGACTCCAATCTGTCCTTCGAACCGCACATCCAAACCCTCACCTCCACCTGCCGCCTCCACCTGAAAGATATCTCCCGTATCCGTTCATTCCTTAACTTCGAAAGCACAAAAATGCTCGTCCATGCCCTCGTCATCTCACGCCTAGACTATTGCAACATCCTTCTCTGTGGCCTCCCAGCTAGCACCCTCGCTCCCCTCCAATCCATCCTTAACTCTGCTGCCCGTCTGATTCACCTCTCTCCTCGATACTCCTCTGCCGCTCCCCTCTGCCAATCCCTTCACTGGCTTCCCATTGCCCAGCGAATCCAGTTCAAGTTAGCAACCTTGACCTACAAGGCTCTCCATAACCATTCCCCTCCATACATCTATGCTCTAATCTCCAGATATCTCCCGTCACGCAACCTCCACTCCTCACAGGACCTTCTTCTCTGCTCTCCCCTTATCAGCTCCTCACACAACCGTCTCCAAGACTTCTCTCGTGCTTCACCCACACTCTGGAACTCACTGCCCCAACACCTCAGACTCTCCCCCACTCTCACCAGCCTCAAAAGCAACCTGAAAACCCATCTCTTCAGGATTGCCTACAACCAACAATAACCCTGCTGTCACTACACTATCCACAACCATGTCTGCCCCTCACCTTCTGTCTCTTCCCACCTTCCTTTTAGAGTGTAAGCCCTTGTGGGCAGGGATCTCACTCCTTCTGTACCAGTTGTTAGTTAGTAATTTGTCACCTTTGTACTTGTTTGACCTGTGTTATGTATGAAACCTGAATGTACAGCGCCCTGGAAGCAAGGGCGCTCAAAAATAAATAATAATAATAATAATTTGGAGTAAAACACAGTGTAGGTGTATTTTTACCCCATATACACCTAAATTTCATCTCATTCATTCTGCAGGGTATTTTATACCAAGGGTTAATTTCTCCTCTTGTTTGGGGGGGAATTTGAATCAAATACAGGGTGTGTGTATTTCTGCCATATACACACTTGAAATCCATCAACTTCAGACCGGTGGAGGTATTTTAATCTGTGACCAACAGTTAATTTATTCACTTTTTGTGGAGAATTTTGTGTCAAATCCAGTGTTTGTGTATTTCAGCCTTACATATATCTCAAATCCAGCCACTCCAGTCTCTTGGGATATTGCTATCTGTGGCATACAGTACATTTCTTAAATTATTGTGGTGATTCTGTTAAATGCTGATACATGTAGAGCCATCCCAAAAGAGTGAAGATGGTGTCATCAGTAATTTTGCATTGTCGTCAATAATCATTTTGCCATTCCTTTGATCCTTCAGTGTCTGCTTTCATTTTCCATCATTGCTAAAGCCAAAAAGAAACAGGAGCTGATCCCAAAAATAAAATGGAATATTTGCATGTGTTCTGTGTTTTGTAGTCACTCCTGCTTTTGACTACCTACTCATCTGAAAATCCTGATACAAACAAAGGACCATCTCATACTAGCCTTACGGCTTCTTCGAAAACACAATTGGTTGTGTTTGTCCTTTTCATTCCTTGTGACAGATTAAAACAAGTGGAGAACCAAACATAGTGGCAACGTCATAGAGTGGTGGAGGGTGGAAACAGCATTAGAAAACAACAGGGTGGTCAACTGAGAGAGTGGCAACTGACAGATTGTGGAGGTGGCAGCAGCATGAATAGGCCACAGACTGGAACAAGTACACAATGTGGAGGCGGCGGTAGCAACAGCAGCAGCATCAGGCCAGAGAGTTGCACAATGCCATAATTTTGAGGTGGCGGCAGCTAGGTGACATAATGAGGAGGTGGTAGTAACAGCAACATCAAGCCAGAGAGTGACATGGTGACATAGCCTGGAGATGACAGTAGCAGCATGAGGAGACCTGAGTGGTGAGGTGGCAGCAATATCAGAAGGCTACATAATAGCCCAGTGAAGAGTGAGGAGGTGGGTGTCAATACCAGTCCCTGGTAAAGATTGTGGGTGGTTGAAGGAGCAGCTTGCAGCAGATGTGGAGCATCAGGCAGGTGGCAGCATCAGAATAGTAGCTGAGGCAGGTAGCCAAAAGAATCCAGGGTTCAGGGTCTGCTCCAGGTGCTGCTGCTGGTGGGTACCTAAATCACTATGAAGTGAAGAAAGCTGATCATCAACAACTCCACACTCAGGTTGCTGCTGATGAAGCTGGTACTGCTCCTAACCCCCCATCCCTCCACAGCAGCTGTGGCAGTGGTACATGAGCGCTGATGAACCACCCGGTCAGACCTGCTAGAGGATGGACAATGGTGCAGATAGGCAGCGGCCAACTGACTACATAGGATGACTCTATAGTACTTGAGTTTGTCCTCCATCTTCGCAGGTGAAAAAATGCCCCCATTTGGGACCAGTAACGAGGGTCCAAGAGGATGGAGAGTCAGAGGTCATCCTTCTGCCGGATGGTGACAATTCAGCTGTCACTAGCCAGGCAAATCAGCATGCAGCGCGCCATCTGCTCAAGTTACTCTGAGGGACTCCCTGCCTCCATCTCCACTATATACTGCCACGGTGTGTCTGGGTCATCTGCTTCGTCTTCCTAATCCTCCGGCTGCTCCTGCTCCTCTCCTTTCCCCTAAATAAAAAAAACACTCATTACACCACACACTGCTTATGCTCCAGTATCTTTCTCCTCCTCCTCCAGTTCAGCCCCCACTGGACTCATGTGGCAGTAAGATGTAGTCGCAAAGTCTCCCGTCCCCTGATCAGACAGATTTTGCAGCATCTGTTACAAGACATGAAGCAGTGGAATGACGTTATTCATCCCATAGTCCTGGCGACTGACAAATAACATGGCCTTCTCAAAGGGTCTGTGCAAATGGCAGGTGTCCCACATGAGCTGCCATTGGCTGACATAAAAATGACACAGTGGATCCCTGTCCCCTTGTTTCATCAAGACATCATTAATGGCCTTTCTCTGTTCATAGATTTCTCCCTGTTTTGCCCTGTTCACGGTTTCTCCCTGTTTTGCCCTGTTAATCGGTTTCTCCCTGTTTTGCCCTGTTCATGAATTTCTCCTGTTTTGCCCTGTTCATATATTCTCTGTTCTGTTCAGCTCAATGAGTGTGTGCTTGGTGGTGTAGGAATGTCTAAAGTGCTTGCAAAGTTTCCTGGCCATTTCTCTGAACGGTGCATAGTCCACCACTTGAAAAGGGAGGGACAGCAGTACCACCAACATGGACAGGAGCACGGTCAGCTTCTGCACTTAGTTTGGCTACACACATACTGCTGTCATCTCAAAGAATGACTGCTGGAACCATGAGTGTCGAGGAGCAGGAACATCTGGACCGGTAGATGATGTGATAGACAGGCAGCTGTCTTCGGCAGAAGTGGTGGAGCCTTGACTGCCTGAAATAGGAGGCGTGTAACTGGGTGCTGCTGCTTTTGCTGTGACAGGATGGACCACCACATCTGAGATACGTTTCTCCCATGCCACTGTATGGTGACCCTGAATGTTGATGCAGGGCTGTGGTGCCAACGTTAGGTCCCTGGTCATCTTTTGGGGTCTTGTCAAAAAACTGCCACACCGCCGAGTAGGTGATTTTAACATCAATGCTCCGCACTGACTGAGTGTTACCGCTCCTGACTCGGTGAGTCCCTGCACTGCTACTTTCTGGGACCTGCAAAGTAGGTGGTCTAAATCGTAGCCTTTTGCCTACTGACCTCGCACTGCTGCCACCCTCCTGACTCCCGGCCACACTACTGACTTGTCGGCTACGCCACTGTCTGACGTGCAAGCTGCCGCTCTCTTCTCCCGATGATGATGATGATGATGATGAAGCCCTTGCTTCCAGGGCTGTGATGATGGGTAGTCGAAGGTAGGCGACCACCTAGTGCACCACTTCATATCAGGCAATAAAGAGGGCGCAAGGAGGCATGGAGTGGGCTGAATTTTTCATTTGGGAATCACTTTATGCCTTGTTTAACTAGGGCACCAGAATACCTTGTCCCAGCTTTGCTTGCTTCACCCGGCTCCCATGTGTGTGATCGGCTACATCGATTAGTGTTTGCCTGTCACCGCCGTCCTCTTCAACTGTGTCGCTGTACAGAGCCTGACTGCTCGCAACATAACCACCTCATGCCACTCTCCTCATCACTACTTGCTCGCTTCTGCAAGAAGCAGCGAATGTCTTCCCCCCTTTTTGCTGCTCACTGTCCTCATATAGTTCTCCCTCACTGTATAGTGGTGCAGAGGCCACAGCACATAGTAGTTCTCTGGCTGTGGGAAGCGAACGGGACAGAGGTGGGTTGAGGACAGGTGAGGGCCCCTGACCTGCTCCCGTGCAATGCCAACTAAAGCTTGTGTCTTACGGATGCACCGACTCTTTGCCGGGGTTGTCAGGTGTCACCTGGGAGAAAGTGGATGACCTAGTGTGTGGTCAACACACGGCCTCTACATGACACCAGAAGCTGCTGCTTTGTGGCGTGACCCCTGCTGTGACGTCCCCTTACTGTGCTGCGACCTGTGCCTGCTCCAGGAACCTACTATTGTGTTCTTTTTTACCCCCTTTTGGGAACCCAGCACACTCACAACCCTCACAGTTTTAAGTGCGCTCTGAAAATTCATCTTCTTAGAACAGCCTACCAAGATCCCTAATTGTTAACCCCCCAAATTCTGTCACACATTCGTCACTTCCTGCACTTTGCAGGCACTTATCTGTATATAGATGTATGGTTGCGATGGCAGGTTCATCCACTTTTTTATGTATACTACTCCATATTTAAATTAACATGGTTGGACCATGTAAACCAAGCATTTCTGACCCTTTGTTTCACACATACACCCTAAAAGAAATTTAAAAAGCCTTTCGAGCAGCAAACCCCCCACATCGTGTCTGATTGTAAGAACTTTTTTATAATGGTAATGTCTGGTGTATCTGTGCTTATACCCTCTATATTGTAAAGTGCTGCGGAATGTGTTGCCGCTATATAAATAAAGATTGTTATTATTATTATTATTATTATTATTATTGTAAGATCTTGGCCCTCAGTTTGGTTCTTTCCAGCTGGTGCTGACATTACCTTGTCAGGCTGCATTCCCACTTCATTTATTCGGTCAGTTTTTCCCCTGTAACTGCCCAGAGAAGTGAAATGTGGAGCGATTCTAATAGCGGCGGCTGTCATCTGCATGTCATACTAAAACACAGCATTGTATGAATACCCAACCACGCTCCCTATTCATATTTGAGCATGGCACAATGTTCTACAACACCCTACAGGCTCTCTGCAGCCAGGAAATAGCTGTTTTTAACGCAATTCACTGCAAATAAATTTGGATTGAAAAGAATTTTGCCGAAACATTCTGCAAGCTCGACGAATCGAATTTTTGAGAAATTCGCCCATCTCTAGCAAGCACAATGGCTATGTCGAAGCAAAACTTTGGTGGGACTATCTTAATGAAATTTGAAAGTCCAATCTCCAATTACCTTTAGCATTCCAATTACTGATTAGCGTAAGTTTCCATAGGGGAGAGGAAACTGTTCTTCTGCAGGTCACACATACAGGCGCAGTCCAGTGCCAATACGACAAGTCTGGCTCAAGCAGACCACCTTTAACTTGGTCTGGCTGTTCTAACTGTTCTGCACCTTGATTTGGTGTCAAAGAATCACAAATGTCTCTACTTCTATGAATGTGGTGCGATGCCCCCAGAAGACCCCTAATCTTTTCACATTAAAAAGTATCTTTGGCACATTACAAAGGCACTTATCATGCCAAAGTTTGGAGTGCACCTGTTCATACGTTCTTTTTGGCTCAAAGTACACATGTTGTCTTTAGTGAATAGTCACCTGGCCAGGAGAAAAAGAATACACAGCCATTGCGGCATTTGGTGGTGTTTACAACGTCTCCCAAAGCATGACCTTAAGGACTCTGGGGTACACCCCTTATATATTAAAATCAATAAAATATTAGAAATGTCAATATGCTACATTGTATAGACAAAATGTTCCTGGCCTATCAGATTCATATTTTACAAAACTCACCTATTTGTTAAAAAAAATATATATATAAAGCGTATCATATGATTTTTAGCTAAACTTCTCCTTAAGAAATTAACTTGTCTGTCTACTTGCTTGTGGTTACAGCAACATTCTATTTATCATAGTCTAAATTATCTATCTATTGTATTTATGAAACTGAATCTAAACAGTATAGTCATGATTCATTTCATCATCCCTCAGAAAAATAGATTTTCTTCATATCAAAGGTCTTTACTTTTAATTTTGAATACAGAATGAATGCATGTTGACCAACATTTATATTTTAATTATGACACCTTAGTTATTACTTCCATAGCCTCAAAGTTGGTCTCTCTCTTTCTGGACAACCCAACACGTCTGAGCACAACATTGTGTTAAAGGGGTTGACTGGTTTAAATAAAAAAAGTGAAATAATATTGGTGCCAAATAAAGTAAAAAAAACTTTAATTAGCTTCCTCCACTCCTCCATTACAGTGCTGGGTTTCCACAGCAGCTGATTGTCAGAAGTGGTCACATGTCTCTGCTTATGGCACGATTCAGAGTTGTTCACTTCCAAATGGTGATGTAAGGGAGTGGCACATGACCGCTGAAATAAAACAGCAGCTCCAACAGTACTGTCCTGTTAAGAAGAGAACAGAGGGTAAACAGAAGAGAGGGTAAACAGAAGACTGGAGGGACTCAGAAAAGAGGAGCAGAAGTAAGTGACTATAGACATTTTTAAGCATTTTATTTGGCACTGGTAGCCTAATATTTAATTTTTATGTGAACCAGAAAATCTATCTAATTTATTTCCATAGGTACTATGTAATGTTTATTTGTCCTGGGAAGGCACTGTGGCACTGCATGAGAATTGAATAAATGCTAAGAGTACCAGCAGCAAGAAAAGATCTAATCAACTTATCATAAGGAGGTGTGAAGGCTCTAAGAAACACTGATCCAAGACAGACAACATATAGATATGTATCTGTTACAAACATTTATTGCATGTTTTCAATTTTGTGAGGATTGATATTGAGAACTCTAAAATAGTAGAAAGTATTCATTTTCAGCTTTTGTTATTAATTGTAAATTCTCTGGCTAATGACAGTCTCGTGGTTTACACATTGTAACTAGAGATGGGCGAATTGATTCTAACGAAGTTGACTTCGTTTTGAATTTCAGAAAAACTTCGGTTCTGAACGAAGTTGAAGTTTGGGGTACTTCGGGTGAACGAAGTATGTTTTTTCATTGATAAAATGGCTGCGAGCACATGGCGTTACATGGGGCAAAGAACTCTGGGAGGAAGAAGGCCATAGCCTGCATGACATGTGCAGAGATTAAGCCAATCAGAGACCGGCGGGATTCTGTGACGTCACCGCACTATGTAAGTCCGGGCGCGACGCTGGGAGCTCATACCGCTCTCACTGTACTGATCAGGGAAGGTGCTGCCGCGGCTGATTGTTACTGAAGAACTGATTTTTATACAGCGATTTTTGTGGGGTGTCACAGCTTGTCTCAGAGACTGCTTCTCTTAATGTTCTATTTCTGATTTTGTGGGGTATTGGATCTGAAGTCCAGTGTGCGTCCAGTGCAGCTGCATATACATTTTAATGCTATCTGCTCACAGCACATTGAATAACCAAGGGGGATCTAAGCCAGTTCCTGTTGTATTCATTTAAAGAAACAGCGTTTTTACAATACAAATACCACTTAATTTTTGGCTGCTCAATTCTTTGGCGCCATTTACATTCTGGGGTTAATTAAGCGTTGTTATTCAGCTGTGGTGACTCCAAAAAACCGTCATTTTCACCGCCAAAATATATACATTTTTTCTGTAGCCTTATTCACAAGCAAAGATTAATTACAATTTTATCTCTTGTTGTGTGGCGTAAAAAAACACCGCATTGTAACACGCTACAAAGCTACTAGTTTGTGGTGGCTCAATTCTTTGGCGCAATTTACATCCAAGGGTTAACTAAGTATTTTTCTGCAGTTGCACTCAGTAAAAGAAACTTTCTTTTTCACCGTCACAGAAGAAATTCTGTAGCATAATTCATATCCGAATGTTAATTAAACTTTTACATTCAGTAAAATACACAGAGTTTTTAATCAGCACATACAAGTCAATTTTTACTGGCCATTTGTGGAGCGTAATTTATATCCAAGGGTTACCCAAGCTTGTTACTGGGTTCATTTGGAGTCAAATATAGGGTGTATATTTATCATATACAGATATCTTCATCAAACAGTGTCTGTACATTTTAGAACAAACAGTATGTCAGACAGAGAGGTGGCAGGCTCTGCACTTGCGAGTGGCAGTTGCACAAACATTCCTGGAACAGGCCCAGGTCGCAGCACAGCAAGGGGACGTCGCAGCAGGGGTCACTCGGTGAGGCCAAGCGGCCGTGTGTTGTTCAGCAACCCAAGGGTTCTTGATTGGTTGACTAGGTCATCCACTTCCTCCCAGATGACATCTGACAACCCCAGCCAAGAGTCGGTGGGAACGTAAGACACAACCATTAGTTGGCATGGCCCGGGAGCGGGTCAGTGGCCCTCACCTGCCCTCAACCCGCCTCTGTCCCATCCGGTTCCCTCAGCCAAAGATCTACTAAGTGGTCTGGGCTCAGCGCCACTATATAGCGAGGATGAACAATTTGAGGAGGGCAGTCAGCAGCTACTTGGCAGCGAAGAAATAGGGCCAATATCCCCTGCTTCTTGCAGTAGGCGGCAAAGTATAGATGTTGAGAGTGGCATGGGAGGTCATGTTGTGAGGGGTCAGCCTCTGCATACCAAGACCGGTGATGAGGACAGCAGTGACGATGAAACACAAATAGATGATAATGTAGCCGACCGCACTTGGGAGCCGGGTGAGGCAAGGGCTTCATCATCGTCAGGAGAAGAGGGCGTCAGCTTGCGCGTCAGGCAGCGGCACAGCCAGCAAGTGGGTCGTGTGGCCGTGAGTCAGCAGGATAGCAGCAGTGTGAGGTCAGGAGCCAAGAAAGTAGCGGCACAGGGGCTCAGCGCTCGTCCAAGAAAGTAGCGGCACAGGGGCTCAGCGAGGCAGCGGCGGCAGTAGTCACTCAGTGCGGAGCGTTGGCGGTAAAATCCGATACTCGGCGGTGTGGCAGTTCTTTGCTAAGACACCGGAGGAGCCGAATATGGGTATATGTAGAATCTGTAAGCAGAAAGTGAAGCGTGGCCAGGGAGCTAACGGCACCACGGCCCTGCGTCAACACATGCAGCGTCACCATCCGGTGGCCTGGGAGAAACGTGGCTCAGATGTGGTGGTCTATCCTGCCGCCGCAGCAGCAGCGCCCAGTGGCGCGCATGCCATTGCAGCCAGTCAAGGCTCCACCACCTCTGCAGAAGGGAGCTGTTTCTCTTTGACATCATCTCCCGGTCCAGATGCTCCTGCTCCTCGCTACTCATGGCGCCAGCAGTCGTTCAGCGAGGCGATTGCAAAGAGACAACAGTATGCGTCCAACCATCCTAAGGTGCAGAAGCTGACCGTACTCCTGTCCAAGTTGTTGGTGCTGCAGTCCCTCCCTTTCCAAATGGTGGACTCTGCACCACTCAGAGAACTAATGGCTTGTGACAAGCCGAGATGGAGAGTTCAAAGCCGTAATTTCTGTTCCAAAAAGGCAGTACCAGCACTTCATAAATATGTAGAACAGAAGGTGGGCCAGTCCTTGAGCTTATCGGTTTGTTCCAAGGTGCACGGCAGCGCGGACGTCTGGAGCTGTAACTACGGTCAGGGCCAGTACATGTCCTTTATGGCCCACTGGGTGAATGTGCTTCCGGCCCAGGCACACCAACAGCTTGGACAGGAGACGCCGCTTTCTCCTCCACGTTGTAAAAACTGCGGCTCCTTCGCCAATGTCCCCCCTTCTCCTCCTCCACCACCACCACCATCTCAGCCTCCACAAATACTGCTCCATCATACCACATGTGTAGGGCATAGCGGTGTACCAATTCTTCAACTGGCTTGCCTCAGCGAACGAAGTCACACAGGGGAGGAACTGCATCCGCGTCATGCAGCAAGAAATCGATGTGTGGCTTTCTCCGCCCCCAACTGCAAAATCGGAACCATGGTGACGGACAATGGGAGGATCATGGTGTCCCCCGCTGCATCGAGGGGGGATGGTCATGCGCCCTGCATGGCAAACGTGTTCAAATCTGGTTGTGAAAAGGTTCCTGAAGTCTTCCACCAATTTTCAAAGATTCTGAAAATGGCCAGGAAACTGTGCATGCACTTCATCCATTCTACAAAGCCAAAAACACCTCCTCAAGTTGCAGCGTCAGAACGGCCTCCCCAACAACTCTGATATGCGATGTTTCCACCCGTTGGGAATTTTCCAGCCTGCACATGTTGGACCGACTGTATGAACAGAGAAAGGCCATTAACGATTTTTTGATAATCCAGGCGGACAGGAGTACTCCCCTGTTTTAAACTTTGATGTCAGCCAGTGGCAGTTCTGCTGAGCACCTGCCGTTTGTTGAGGCCATTCGAGGGGGCCACGTTATTTGTCAGTCACCAGGACTAGGGGAAAGAATAACGTCATTCCACTGATTCATGCCCTGGAACAGATGCTGAAAAATCTGTCTGGGCGGGGGAATTGGAGACGTGGCGACTACATCTCGCGGCCACATGAGTCCGCTGGGGACTGAAATGGAGGAGGAGGAGGAGGACATTGGAGCAGAAGCATTGTCTGGTGAAATTAGTGGATTTTCTACCCAGGTGAAAGAGAGGAGGAGCAGGAGCAGCTGGAGGAGGTAGATGGAGATGAGGAAGACGAGGCAGATGCCCCGCAAGCACCGTGGGCAGTATACAGTGGAGGTGGGGCAGGGGCCCCTGGGAAAGTCACTTGTTTGATGGCCCGCAGCATGCTGATTTGCCTGGCTAGTGACAGCCGAATAGTCAGCATCCGGCAGAGGGTGATTTCTGGGTCTCCACCCTATTGGACCCTCACTACCGCCCCAAAAAATGGGAGCCTTTTCCCAGCTATTGAGAGGGAGGACAAACTCAAATACTATAGGGAAATCCTCCGTAGTTCAGTTGGCCGCTGCCTATCGTCCCTCTCTGACAGGTCTGACCGGGGGTTCTCAGCGCCCCACTGTACTACTGCCGCGGCTGCCGGGGGAAGGTGGGGGGGGGGGGTCGGACAGTACCAGCTCCATCAGCAGCAACCTAAGTCTGGTCACTGATGAGCAGTTTCCCTTCACCCCCTAGTGAGGAGGCAGTCGCCACAGCAGCAGCAGCAGCAGAACTGGAGCAGACCCTGAACCAACAGGTGGTGGCCTACTTGGACAGCACTCTGCCACCCAGTTAGAAGATCGCTGGACTACTGGGCAGCCAAATGGATGTGTGGCCGCAACTTGCCGAGTTTTGCAGTGGAGAAGCTGTCTTGCCCGGCCATTTAGTGTGGCTCAGAGCGGGTGTTCAGTGCGGCCGGGGCCATCGTTCCCCCAAAGGAGAACCCACTTGTCCACGCGAAATGTAGAACGACTGACCTTGTCAAGATGAATCAGGCGTGGATCGGCCAGGATTTTTCCCCACACCAATGCCTTAGGCGTCAGACTACATCAGCCATGACGCTTCACCCAAAATGTGAAAATGAGTCTGGGTTCAAACTGCCTGCCTCAGCCACTATTCTGATGCCGCCACCCGCCTGATGCCACACATTGCTGCCAGTTTCTCCATCTGCCACCAACCATCTTTACCAGGGATGGGATTGGGCCCCCCACCTCCACACTCTGCATTGTGCCCTGTCTGACCCCATGCTGTGCTGTGGCTGCTGCCGTGACCTCCACACGGACTCATTGTGCCACTCTCTGACCTCATGCTGTTGCTCCTGCCGCCGTCACCTCCACTCTCTGTCATTGTGCCACTCTGTGGCCTACTCCAGTTTTTGCCACCTCCAGAATGTGATTGTGCCACTGCCTGACCTCATGCTGCTGTTGTGGGGTGCTGCCGTGACCTCACACAGTGTCCCTTGTGCTACTCTGTGGCCTAAACCCGTTTTTGCCACCTCCAGAATGTCATTTTTGCCACTGTCTTACATTTATGCTGCTGCTGAGGCTGCTGCCGTGACCTACACACTGTGTCATTGTGCCACTATCTGACCTCATGCTGCTGCTTTGGCTGATGCCGTGACCTACACACTCTGTCATTGTGCCACTGTCTGACCTCATGCTGCTGCTGTGGCTGCTGTCGTGACCTACACACTGTGACATTGTCCCACTTTGTGGCCCACCATGTTTTTGCCACCTCCAGAATGTCCTTTTTGCCACTGCCTGAACCCCATGCTGCTGCTGTGGCTGCTGCCGTGACCTCCACACTGTGTCATTGTCCCACTCTGTGGCCTACTCCTGTTTTTGCCACCTCCAGAATGTCATTGTGCCACTGTCTGACCTCATGGGTGCTGCTGTGGCTGCTGCCGTGACCTACACACTCTGTCATTGTGCCACTCTGTGGCCTATTCCTGGTTTTTTTCCACCTCCAGAATGTCATTGTGACACTGTCTGACCTCATGCTGCTGCCGCTTTCACCTCCACTGTCTGTCATTGTGCCACTCAGTGGCCTACTACTGTTTTGCCACCTCCAGAATGTCATTGTGCCACTGTCTGATCTCTTCTGCTGCTGCCGTGACCTACACACTGTGTCATTGTGCCACTGTCTGACCTCATGCTGCGCTGTGGCTGCTGCGTGACCTACAAAATGTGTCATTGTCCACTCTGTGGCTTATTCCTGTTGTTGCCACCTCTAGAATGTCATTGTGCCACTGTCTGACCTCATGCCTGCTGCTGTGGTGATGCCGTGACCTACACACTGTGTCATTGTGCCACTGTCTGACCTCATGCGCTGCTGTGGTGTGCTGTGACCTACAACACTCTGTCATTGTGCCACTGTCTGACCTCATGCTGCTGCTTGGGTGATGCCGTGACCTACCACACTCTGTCATTGTGCCACCTCTGACCTCATGCTGCTGCTGCCGTGACCTTCACCTGTCATTTTGCAACTCTGTGGGCCTATTCCTGTTTTTGCCCCTCCAGATGTCATTGTGCCTGTTTTGACCTGCATGCTGCGGTGGCTGCCGCCGTTACCTCCACACTCTGTCATAATTTCCACCTGAGCTCTCAGCTTGTTTTTTTCCAGTTTCTTGGCAGCTTTTCGGGCAACATTCCCGCCCTTTAGTTTTGGTCAGTTTTTGCCCCTTAAGTGCCAGGGAATTTATAGTGGGCGATTCTAAGAGCGGCGGCAGTCATGTGCGTGTCATACTAAAACACAACATTGTATGAAGACCAAACCAAGCTCCCTCTGCATATTTAAGCATGGCACAACGTTCTACAGCACCCTGCAGGCTCTGTGCAGCCTGGAAATAGCTGTTTTTTAATGTGATTCATCCCGAAGTAATTTGGAACTAAGTTATTTTTTGCCGAGAAATTCGTCGAAGTGAACGAAACGAATTTCGGGAAATTCGCCCATCTCTAATTGTAACCTATTCTCATATTTAGTAGTTTTGCCATTTTAAATTACTTAAATGTTCGCTCTATTCTACTTATCTGCACACTGTAAAATGACATATTGAAATTCACTAGTATCACACAAAGAATTGATCTTGACTGCAATTGTAAATTTACACCAATATAACATAACATAGCCATACCAAGGTGTTAAATCTAAAACTTACCTTTTATTAATATGTTTATAAAAAATATATAGTATTGTCATAAAAACATGAACTATCTAAAACATATTGCCATACAAATATTGGACTGTTCTTACCAAGAGGAATAACCTTTACTTCTATGGTGATTCAAATGAAATAAAATGAGTGGTGTTTTGATTTTATCATCATCAAATTGAAGATATCGCCTCCTTTTGAGAACATTCCACGTTTTTGTATGGTGATATGTTTTATATATTTCTGACAACATGTATGAACGGGGCTGTGCCAGATATCTGCCGTCTTTTCAACCTGTTATCTGGTGCAGCCCCGTTCATACATGTCGCCCCAAATATATAAAAGGGGAGTCAGGGTGCACTGGAGCCATAGTGAAGATACATTTTTGTAGCTTCGCTATGGTATTTCTGGGCACATTACAGCTGGGACAGTGTGGTATACCTGAGTCAGAACTTTGAGCTAGAATGTGCATGATTTATGACCCACTGTTCATACATCAGGAGCATTCTATGCCATTAATATGCGCATGAAATTTGTTGTGTTAACGCCAAATTTCATGCATGTTGCCCTTGATGTTTTTATTGCACTACACAATTTTATATGTATATTAATAAAAGTTATATTTTGCACTTTACACTTGATGTGGCAATATTATGACAAATTAAATTTGTCTAATTCTTTTTCATGTATCGACTGATGATTGAAACAGCACTTTATGTGTACAGCATGTCCTCTTATTGTTTTATTTTATTTCAACAGAATCTTGTATGTCAATGTTATTGGGGCTGCTGTGACATACATCAAATTTGTAAGACAAGTACCATTTTTAAAAATCATCATTTTAGTTTCCTCACTGTAGTATGCTAAGCTATTGTAAAGTATGTTTTCTGATGCCTTTGGTTGTTAAGGGTTAAAAGCTATAATTTGTGGATGTGGATTGTCAAGAAATTTTATGTCTACATTTCTCTGTACCATATACCATGTAGATGTAATTTACTTATTGTAATTTATGTAAACTTGTTCCTGCTTGAGACCAATTAAGCTATTCACAGTAAACACGATAATTTTAAGTAGGGGCTTATGGAAATGAAAACTACAATGAGTAATTAAATAATTTGCTATCATTCACTTAGCAAATGAATAGACCAATGTCCTTTATTGTCTTTGATATTAAATAAATTTTTACATTCTGTAAAAGGCAAATTAATCAGATCTTAAGAGGTAAGGTTTCTCCTTCACCATAAAGGTGTAAGCTCTAGGGAAGAGAACTAGAATTAACGCATCCCCTTTTGGAAGCAGTGTCCTTTAAAATAACACATGCAATCCATAAAAGAGTCTTTCAAAAGATTTTTAAACCAAGTCAGTACCTCCTCTTTGGTTTAAAAGACTTAGGGCGACATGTATGAAAGGGTTTTTCACCCTTTTTTGGCGTATAATGCACCTAAGAGCAGTTACGATGTTAATGCACCTAAAAACCCTAACATAAAGGGTGTTTGGGGCATCTGGGGCGTTTGGAGGGGTGTTGCCCCGCACTGTAATTTTAGACACATCTTTTATGTGGTTCGAAAAACTAGGCCATTATGTTTCCGACGGGCAACCTTCTTACGTGGTCTGCCTGAGCGGAGGGTTGAATTGGAGCTAGATTTGTGTAAGGGGCAAAAAATGCCCAAATTATTTCTAACTTACCCAGTACATTAATAAAAAAGTAATTTCAAATAATTTAAAACTTAAAAAATTTAATTATTTAAATTGAATAAAAAATATAATCTTAATTAATATAAATATATTAATACCCCAAAAGTATAAAAATATCTCTTATAAAATGTATTTTAAATTAAAGAATCTAAAACAAATTTTATTTAAAAAACATTGTTTGTTGTTCAGATTTTTATATTTACTTTTTTTTAAAAAATTTAAATTTTTTATTTATTTTTTTGGTGCTTCACCTTTATTTAGATACAGCAAGGCCCGCACAGCACGGTATTGCTGGGATCTGTGGTCCTCCAAGCAAAAAGGCTTTACCATAGTTTTTATTCATGACATGCTATTTAAGCCCTTTCTTATTTCCAGCCCGTCTATAACCTTAATACTGTTGGCGCATTCCTTATGGGCGCGTTAGGGGTCGAACTTTTCACACCCTTTATGACACACAAAAACCCCTTTCATACATAGGCCATTATACAGAAAAGAGACTCAAAAATTCACTTTTCGCGCCTTCCTTCATACATGTCGCCCTTAGTTTTTTTTTAGGGTACTTTCACACGGTTAGTTTTTGGTGCATTTTTTTGTGCGTTTTTGATGAGTTTTTTTTTTTTGCTGAAATGCACAGCCTAAATTACTGAGCATTCCTGCAAAAAAACGGACAAAAAAGCATGAAAAAAATGCACCAAAAAGCACCATGTGAAAGCACCCTTAGTCTTTTTAATGTGTCAACTGTTACTTCAAGGAATACTTCCAATAGAAGGGTTCAGAGTCATAGATCTCTTTCCTAGAGCTTTTTTAAAAGCATACAAAATTATGGGCTAAATGTATAAAAACTTCCTTCGCTGTCCACAGTAACAAATCAGAGCTCCCCTTTCATTTCATATAGTGCTCTGAAAAATAAAAAGGGAGCTCTAATTGGTTGTGTGAAGAAAATTGACTCAATATGAGTCCTGTCTCCAACCTAGACAAGTCAGACCCCCAGCCCCCCCAGGAAAGCAATTTCCATGTAATCAGCACAGCAAAGACCCCTAGTAAATGCTCTCCATAGGATGTATAGGCACAGAAGGATACATGGATCACCCTCAAAAGAACGCTCACATCCATCAATTATCACTGAAACATGCAGCCTCAAACCTCCAATCTTCAAAGACTTAAATTAATCAAACCCTAGCCAAACGTCTCCGATATTATCATATCACTTATAGGCGATCCGCTCATAACAGTTCCATTGTGAGTTCAAATACGCAAAAACATGGAACTCCCCACACACACAGCCACCCATTACCAGGTGTTTCTGAGCCGCAGGGGGACCACGATACCCAGAACCGGACCTACGAGCCCATAAGATAAGCGAGTCCCTGATATCTTGCGTCGTTGTAGGCCCAGCCTTATCTGATTGAGCTCCCACTCGGTTCCTGACCACGCCCTGTCCGGTTATAGTGTCCCAATTTTGTGTTGTATCAGAAACTGCATGACCTGATGTGGGAGGAGTTATTTCGACCCGCCCAGGGGTGTGTGGGGGCGTGGTAGGGGGCTGCCCATGTGGCTGTCCCTTCACAGATATAAGCAGGAGCCCGTGTGGGCTCTGCCGTTGATCCATGGAGGGGTTACCTAAACAGCATATCCAGGAGCATCCACCCACAAAGCAGGCACATAATGCCACCCGTGTGGACCGCCACCTCGGTAACTTGACCCATTTTTAACTGCTTTTGACTGAAAACCCATGCTTGTATGTGCACCTCATACTCTTACCTGTATAAAATATCCTTTTGTATAATTTGTCTAGTGCGCCCTCCAAGGCTAAATACATCTATAAACTTTAAACTGAGTATAAGTCTGTCTTATCATCGGCCTCACACGCCTAGTACTCGGTCTATGATATATAGCTAACCCAAGTGATGGTTCCAGGCCCAGTTATAAGTCGGAAATCGAACCGGACTAATAACTAAACATAGAACAGGTGGCAGCCGTATCCAGGTTCTGGACGAGGAAAGTGTTCCTCTCGCCTCCGCTACTCCCCTGTTCCCGTGAGGACAGGGTGAACAGTGGAACCAGTACTGGCTGACCTTGTGCACCCCTTAAGGAGGCCCGGCAACGTTGAATACAAGACCCCAAGTCCAGCTGTATTCCCTCCAGTGGGCCGGCACTAGGCTGTTTTCGTAACAAATGGTGCAGAGCCGTTGGGATCAAGACAATAGTGTGTGTGATAAGTATCCGTATCCCCAAACACTAGGACTACCAGCAGTGGGTTCTGCTTCTGGGGTCTTTAGATTAACTCAGCACTAGACCAGACAGAGTGGCAAATACAAAAAGGTTTTTGGTGCATCAGGTTTGCAGTTTTGTAGTCAATAGACCAAGGGATGCAATGATGGGCTGTTCTTATCAAAAGGCAAATCTTAGGCCCCGAGAAACATCAGTGAAGTGAGCCAGGAGGACTCGGTTCAGACCAGTCTATGGACCTATGAAGGCGAGGAGGAGTCCAGCCGGCTCCAAAGGGAGCCAGTCGCAGATGACAGTGGCGCATGGTCAGCTCAACAATTGGCTATACCTCCTGCAAGCTCCCTGGCAAAGCTTGAGGCTGAGACCTCGAACGCTTACAAGGCCCTCCTAGCAGTTTGCACAAAAAAGAACGTTGGGAGTTGAAGGAGGAGATCTCATACTGGTTGAGCGTGACCACCAATTTACAGGTGCTTCAGGCTGAAAGGCCAAGACCACCCCGCCAGTAAAGAGCTTCCCAGAACCCAGTCCCAAAGTTGAGGGCGGAGGACATTCCCATCTGGATAAAGGTGAGACTTGGACACCTTCTTGCTGGGCATTGATAAAAATTTGCCGCCAGCACCATGTGCCTGATAACCCTGTTCCGTTTTCTGACTCCTCTACTCAGAGGTAAAGCACTGGTGATCTTCGCGACCGCCCAGTGAGCCACCCTGACCTACGAGGAGAATCAAGCAGGCACTTATCCGCAGTACAATCACACTCTGATATGTACAGGAAGAAGCACCGGAGTTTGCAAGCGGGTCCTACGGACAGCTGGCAGAACACATGCGGTCCACCAGAGAGCAGTCGACCATGGGACCTCGGGGCAATAAAATCACCATCGTCCCAGCAGCTGAAGGAGTCTAATGTAAGCCACGGAGGCAGTTTTTGTGAACTGCCCAGAGGACCCTCCAGCAGCCTCTACGTGACCGGAAACCTTGGGTGCACCCGCCCGACAGCAAACCTCCTGGATTGAATTATGTCAACAATGTCGTCGCACCAAGGCAGGAAGCACACCAGCTGGAGAGGGGTAGAAGACACGCCTGGAGGGACAGTTTTTGTCCTTTCTCCATAGCCATGGGGCCCCAGCCCATGCTTCCCCATCTGTGGGGAACCCCGACTCTGACACCTTTGCAAACAGCCAGGACATTTCAAGGCCGCATTCCCCAGCGCCAGAAGGGCCATCCCAGTCCCCTTTTTCTTCCAAGGCCCCCCAATGTTTTTGTGTGTGGGTGGGGGTGGGGGAAGGGCCCTTGATAACTACAAGCCATTCACCAAGGCCGTCTCCTGTTTGCCATGGGACTGTTGGACACACGAGTCGCAGAGATGACTGAGTTTGTCTGCCTGATCATGGTGTCCCCAAAGGACATGATACCCGTAAGACCTGCGCTTTCTCCGGAATTGAGGCGTTTTGTTCCGGCGCCTGCCAGTTGCCAGGGTGTAATTTGGGACTGGGGCGCCAGGCAGTGGAATGCGGGAGTGTGGGGTAATCGCCCGAACATTTCAGTCTAGTATATTGTTAGGGACAGACTTGGGTGGCGGCTGGTAGCCCGTTTTAGGCAATGAAGCCCCCAAGGTCAGCTCCCCCTAAATTGATGTGCCATAGAACCAAGATAATATTGCGGACAATGTTGTGAACAAGCATACTGAGTGAGTATGGGGGTGGGTGATATGTTTGTCCCCCCTCCATCCTGTGAGAGGGAATAAGGTCAGCAGGTTCCATTAGTGCAGCAGGATGGTGTCCCATCAAGCCAGCTGGGATTTGTTGTCCTCAGGGTGGCATCAGAGGGGAACAAACAGGGGGCATACTGCAGTGGTGGGGGAGCATGCAGGTGAGGCAGGGCTCCCAATAAAGGCACACAGGGCAGGGTCTCTCCCCACAGCCAGGGCGGAACAGAGGTCAGACAACTGCATTGGTTAGCAGTGCAGACGAGGCAGGGCTTCCAGAAAGGCCACAGAGCAGGTTCGCCCCACAAACAGGATGTCCAGATGGGAGGCCAGTTAGGCCAAGCAACAGGCGACTTATATAGACCCGAGGGGGAGGAGCCCCACCACGAATTGCAGGCGGTCGTGGCCCCCTGTCCCACGCGCAGTGGGAGGGCCAGGAGCCATGAGGCCCCTCAGGGGCCCCGACGGTATCCTCCACAGACCAGGTAAGTGCCATGGTAGGTGAGGTACAGGATATAGACCCGTGGAACCCGACAGGTGAGTCGGCCAGTCTCATCACAATCTGGCCACGTCTAGTCGAGAGTTTCAGGCACATTAGTGGCTGACGACGAGCCGAAAAGCTCTCAAGTAGCAGGCGGCACAGCACCCTTGGACTCAGAACCACGTGGGTGGACAGTGACCCAAGGACGTCTGTAACCACTTGACGGTCCGACAGTGGGTTCACCGGAGGCCGTGGCCCAGGGATCCAGACGTTGGTAGTACCCTAATCCGATCAGGCGAGTTGTTGCGGGTTGCGCACGAGATTCCGTAATGGGCCTACACCTATGGATCAACAAGACCAAGGAAAGGCTGGCCCCAGCCATTCTCCTCGCCGAAAGATGGGACAGATGTGGCTAGCCACTGCCGTTTCGTGCGACACCTGTCAGAGGGTGGGAAGGCGGGGCCGAGGCCCAAAGCCCCCACAATACCTTCTGCCTATCATAGACGAGCCTTCAGGAGGTGGCCTTGTGTAATTAATTTGGACCGCTGTCCCCATTCCCAGCAGCCCGGGAAACGCTCATACTGACGGTATAGACTCAACACCACCGGTACCCGTAAGCGGAAGTCCTTGTCGCCAATAGGGCCAGACATAGGTGCCACCGCTTTACAGGAGAATTTCCTCTTGAGTGTGCTTTTTTCCCCAGGAAATGCTAACTGACCCGGGGACCCAGTTCATGTCGCAGTTAATGAAGTCCTTTTGTAAGCAGATACAAGGTGCCAACATCTGGCGGCCAGCCCGTACCACCCACAGACAATGGCCTGTGTGAACGGGTTCAATGCACCACAGAAGCAGATGCTTAAGATAGTTGTCGACACCTCACGGGCGCACTGGGAGCGGTACCATCCCCACCTACTAATCGCATACCCGTGAAATTCCACAGGCCTCACCGGGTTTCGCTCCCTTCGAGCACCTGTATGGGCGACGAGTGCCGGGGGCCCGTTGCTCTGGTGAAGGAGGCCTGGGAAGGAGACGAACAACCCCGGAGGTGACGTCCCATTGAGTACGTTGTGCGCTTTTCCGTGACAAAATCAGGCCCTTGGACGCAGCTGTAACACGAAAATTGCGATGGCCCATGCCGACAGAACAGTGGTACTACCAGAACGCTTGTGAGAGGAAACCAGGTGGTCAGAAAGTGTGGGTCCTGGTCCCCGTACCACAGGACAAGCTCAGGCAGCCTGGGAAGGCACATAAGTCGAGCACCCATCAACACAACGCTGTCACGTACCTTGTCCCACCCTGGACCACGACCGTGGAAAGCAGAAGTCCATCCCACGTGAACATGATGAAGGCTCAACATGAGCGGGTGTCATGTGCCCTTTCCCGTGTGCAACCTTCCGGAATTAGGTGAGGAACGGAGAACCACTTGACATGCTTGCCACCGGACAGGGCAGTTGATACATATAGGATGTGGGAGATTTGTGTACAGCCCTGGAGGACCAACCGTCCCCAGCTGTTGGCAACTCTCCACACCCCTATCCGGGCATTGTTTACTAACGTGCCTGGAAGGACGGAGTCACCGCCAAGCACGTGACATACCGGGGATCACCCCCCAATCCGAGCCTATACCAGCATATCGGATCTCCCCGAAATGCAGCAGCACATCGTGAGGAGATTGACGAGATGCTGAAGCTGGGGTCACCCAGTCCAACATTGCCTGGGCCTCACCTGTAGTCCTCATCCCCAAAAGTTTTGGACCACTCCGGTTTTTTTTTTTTTTTTTTTTTTTTTTTTTTTATTTTATTTTATTGTTTTTTTTTTTTTTATTTTTTTTTATTATTTTTATTTTATTTGTTTATTTATTTTATTTTTATTTTTTTTTTTTTATATATTTTTTTTTATTTTCTTTTTTTTTTTTTGATTTTATTTTTTTATTTTTTTTTTTCTTCCTTCTTGCGTGACTACAGGGGGCTCAATCTGTCACGATCACCGATTCCGTACCCAATGCCACCAACGATGACCTTACTCGATCAGTTGGCCGGGCGGGGCCAATTACCTGACTAGTCAAGGATTCTGAGGCCTGGAATAATGGCAGATTCCCCATGACCCCTGAGGCCAGGGAACGCACTGCCTTATTATCACCCCATTCGCTTTACGAGTCCACAGTCAATGCCGTTCGACATGAAGAATGCCCCTGCCACTTCAGCTGCGGTCAACACGCTTCTCAAGGACTGGAAGGGTACCGGCCTCGTACCTGATGACATAGCGTTTTTCATCCCACCGGGAGGAACACCTCCAGCACCTGACACAAGTAGCTATGGACGTATCGACCGGGCAGTCCTTGACCATCAAAGCCGGAAAAGTGCCAGCTGAGCATGAGTGAGGTCCACTTAACTGGGGCACCGGGTATGGTAGGGGGGCCCTTGAAGCCAGAGCCCGGAAAAGTTGGATGCCATCGCATCCTGGCCCACCCCCATGACCAAGAAGCATTGAAGTTCCCTACTGGGAACCGCTGGGTACTATAGGAGGTTGTTTTCCACACTATTAAAGCCTGGCAAAGCCCCTGACAGACCTCACCAAGGAAGAGGTTGCCCCTAACCGCAGTCGATTGGACAAACGACTGCAGACGGCCATCCAAGCCCTCAAGGCCGCCCTTGTCAGCTCCCAGACTACAAGCCGCCGACTTCACCCGTCACTTTATCGTACAAACCGACCGCCAATAGACTTTGGCCCTCGGTGCAGGTGGCTCAGCCGGTGGACACAACGTGACAGGAACATCCCGTTATGTACCTGAGCCGGAAGCTCTGCCGAGGGCAGTGCCTATTCCACCGAGGTAAAGAATGCCTGCCGAAAGTGTGGGCCCTGCAGCGGTCTGCAGCCCTACCTATAACGGCGTCATTTCATTGTGGAAACAAGACCACAACCCTACTGAGCTGGTTACACATAGCCCGTCTCCGGAACCAAGGGAGGTTGCTACTCTGGAGCCTGTCGTTCCACAGTTCAACTTCGTCATACGCCACCCGGAAGGACCGAGACCACGGCAACGCCGAGTGTTGACCCGACAGTGGGAGTGGTTTCAGCTGGGCGCCTGTTGGAGCAAAACACCGTGGATGTGCCTGCCACCCCTATCGCCCTCAAAAGGGGAGAGGTGAGTAAGAAAATTGAGTTACTCAATATGAGTCCTGTTCCAAACTAGACAAGTCAGATCACCCTATCCCCAGGAAAGAACATTTTCAATGTTAATCAGCCCACTCCCCCCAAAGACCCATTGTAAATGCTCTCCATAGGATGTTGGCAACAGAAGGATACTGGACCCCATCACTTCCCTCAAAAAGCAATGAACCAATGCTCCTCAAAACCTCAAGCTTCAAAGACTTCAATTAATCAACCCTAGCAAACCGAACTCCGATTATTTCAACTATCGATATATAGGCGATCCGCCACTATAACTAGGTCCATCAGGCGAGTTCATATCGCAAAACATGGAACTCCCCACTAACAGCCTCACAGCCACCAATTCCTGGTTTCTGAGGCGCAGGGAACAAATATCCATAAACCGTACCTACATATCCCAAAAGATAGGCGTCGTCTGATATCCGGTCATCGTGAAAGGCCCACCGTCTGAAGGTGCCTCACCACCCGGCTAGGTTCTGTGCAATACCCTGCCGCGTTATGGACCATTTTAGTGTTTGTATCAGAAACTGCATGTCCTTAGTGGGAGGAGTTCTTTCGACCGCCCAGGGGTGTGAGGGGGGGCGTGAAAGGGTTGCCGCCACTTGGCTGTCCCTTCACAGATATTAATCAGAGCCCGTGGTGTGCACTGCCGATGACCATTGAGGGGGGTACCTAACAGCATATCCAGGAGCCTCCACCCACAGAAGCCATGCCACATATGCCCCCCGTGTGGACCGCCAAACCAACGGTACCTTGACCCATTGTAACTGCTTTGTCCTGAAACCCATGCTTGTAAAAGTGTGCACCTCTGACACTTACCTGTATATATTATCCTTTGTATTATATGTCTAGTGCGCCCCTCCAAGGATAATTAAATCTAATAAACTACTTTAAATCGATTTAGTCTGTCTTAACATCGGCCTAAACACTCTAGTCTCGACTATGATATATAGCTACCCATTGGGATGGTTTCCTGGACCTTTTATAAGTCGGTAACGGACCGGTCTTATAACTAAACGAGAGAACTGGTGGCAGACGTTCAGGGTTCTGGACGAGGAAAGTGTTCTCTCGTCCTCCCTTCTTCTCCCTTTGCCCGTGTGGACAGGAACCGTATCTGGCTGACCTTGTGCACCCCTAGGGGCCCGTGCAACGTCGAGATACACCCCAAGTCAGGCCGTCGTCCCTCCAGTGGGCCAGCGGACTAGGCTGTGTTCGTCACAGGTTGCTATGGGCAACAAAGAAAGTTTTAGACCTAGACAGTTTTCAAGCATGTCCCCCAATTTCCTTTCATATAGCTTTTATCTTATGCAACTTAACAATACAATATATAAGATTCAACAAACGACCAGAGAACATCAAGAGTTGTAGTTCTGCTTATACAATGTAGCTATGTAACTATGGTCAAAAATGGTCAAATTTTATGGTATATGTGCAGAGTACATATTTGTAGTTGAGATAGTTGCTTTCATTTACAGTTTTTTTTATTTATTTAATGTGTAATAAAAAAGCACAACATGAAGATAAAATCATTTTCACATCCTGTAACATTCGAGCTCATGTTAGGTGCTGCATTTTTTAAGTGAGCCATCCTTTTACTGCAGGATTGGGTTAGGTGGGGTTTAAATGAATTAATTCAGTTCCTTACATACATTCCTGTTTGCTCAGTGCAGATCAGTTGGTTGGGTTTAGTGAGGTATATAATGGCCTTCCCCTAGAGGCCTCTTTTCCATAAGATCCTGTGGTGAGAGATCTCCCTTTTGCTTGGTAGGTGAGTTAGATTAATTAAAAAAGAAAAAGGGAAAGGATATTTTACTTGATATTACTGATTCTCCTGCAAACTGATATCACACCAATATCCATATAAGCTTGCCGGAGAAGCAGTGGCATCACTGGTGGGCATTGACAGCTGTGGTTCCATCCACACGCAGCCCTTGCACCATACATAACCAGTCTAAAGAATCAGCACACAAACGAATGCATTAAATGCATTACAGGAAATGTTAAGCTCAAATTACAAAAGTAGACTGATATAGCCTGACCCACCCAAAGGCCAAAAGATTGCAAATGCTTGATATTCACTAGCTCTATCATGATTAACTGATGAGGTTTTGTCTGGTAATTTGACATTGTCCCTTGAATGTTTTGGCCTCTATAGTTGAAAGTCTTTTTACACATAAGCAGCAAACCATGCAAGATATCAGGTATCCTAGAGGCACTGTGGACTTTTCAAATATTTTGCGAAATCTTCATGTGGCTTCCTAATCATCTGGTCATTTTCAGTTGCTTTCTCTATGCTTTATTTATTTCCAGCTACTGCACTAACATATATCTTCTTATTGACATCTTTGGGAAGGATTCTTTAAAGCATTTGGCAACAGGACTATTGGACTGGACCAGTTTGATCAGAATTTTGCCAATTATAACTGGAGAATCGTGCAACGAAACACCAGCCTTTTTCCATACAGAAAAAAAAGAAGTGTATCATTTATTGATTGCACACACTACCTTTTTTTTCTTTACAAAAGCTGATGGTTGCTCACATGATCTTCCTCCCATCACTGGCAAAGTTTAGATTGGGCTAAACTGGCCACACCCAAATTCAAAGCATAATACTAGTCAACATCAACTATGATCAGGTGATATTTTTACTATTTGAGTGGCTTTTATCACAACAGGAAGAGCCTATCCATATACACTGGCAAAAACCAGAGGGGAAGGAAACATCTTAGATATGCATGTTATGAAACCATTTCTGGCTGCCAAAAAACTAAAAAATATGTATAGAATTTTTTTTTTATAGGGAAATATATACTAATTTAAACACTGTTTTTCATGTCATGGTTTTAGATATCTACAGTTGGTTGCAAAAGTTTACATACCACTTGAACTGTTTTTCATTTTTAAATGTTACTGTTCCAAACTTAAATGTATTTTATTGTTTTTTTATGTGATAGAGCAACACAAAGCATCAAGTATTTGTGAAGTGTAAAGACAATTATGTGTGCTTTTTCCAAATTTTTGCAAATTAAAAAACTGAAAAGTGTAGCATGCATATGTATTCAGCCCCCTGTACTCTGATATCCCTACATTAAATCCAGTGTGACTAATTGCCTTTAGAAGTCACCTAGCTAATAAACAGAGTACATGTGTATGCCATTTATTCTCAGTATACTCTGTTGTTTTTTTAAAGCTTTAGAGGCTTGTGAGAGAACATTAGTGAACAAACAGCATCATGAAAACTAGAGAACATAGACAGACAGCTCAGAAATTAAGTACTGCAAAGTGTATTGCAGGGTTAGGTTTTAAAAAAAAAATATTCCAAGTTCTGGACATCTTTCAGAGCACTGTTCAATCCATCAGTAAATGGAAGGAGTATGGCACAATTGCTAACCTACTTGGCCATCCACCTAAACTGACAGCCCAGACAAGGAGAGCACTAATTAGAGAAGCATCCCATGTCAAGCGTCACTTTGGAGGAGCTGCAGAGATCCTCACCTCAGGTGGGAGAATCTGTCCACAGGACAACCAATAGTTGTGTATTTTACTTATCTGGCCTTTATGGAAGAATGGAAATAAAAAAGCCCCTTTTTGAAAGCAAGCTATAAAAAGTCCAGTTTGCAAAAGCTATGTATGGGAAACAGCAAGTATGTGTAAAAAGGTGCTCTGGTCAAATAAGAACAAAATTAAAATTTTTGGCCTAAACGTCAAATACTATGTTTGGTGGAAAGCCAAGACTGCACATCACCCTGAACACATCATCCCCACCGTGAAGCATGGTGGTAGCAGCATCATGTTGTGGGGTACTTTGCATCAGCAGTGCCTGGGAAACTGTTCAGAGTTGATTAGAAGATGTATAGAGCAGCAATCGTGGATTAAAACCTGTTAGAAGCTGGAGCTCAGGATCACATTTCAGCACTACAACAACCCTAAACATACAACAAAAGCTACAATGGAAAGGTTTATAGCGATTCCAGCCTCTAGATGTACAAAGCTGGTAGAGACATACCCCAACAGACATGCAACTGTCATTGCAGCTAAAGGGGGTCTTACAAAGTATTGATTCAGGGGAGGGAGGTGTGAATACATATGCAAACCACACTTTTCAGTTTTTTAATTTTCAAAAATGTGGTAAAGTATGTATAATTTTCTTTACACTTCACACATACTTGCTACTTTGTGTTGCGCTATAACATAAAATATTAATAAAATACATTTAAGTTTATGACTATAATGTTTAAAAATGAGGAAAGATTCAAGGGGTATGAATACTTTTGCAACCCAAGGCTGTTCTTATCTCGGGTTTCTAGTAAGTTTATGCACAGATACTGTATAGGTCTTTTGGAGACTTTGCGTTTGTACTATTAGGATTTTTATTTGCAGTGATGGATGTCCAAGAAAACTGCCTTCTCTTTAATTAAGTTAATGCCAATGCAATTTTGTAATTTTTCCTATGTAAGACATTCTACACCAGATGTGGAGTGAAATATTCCCAAACTGGTGCCAGAACTTTTGTTCCTGTTAAAAATTTATGAGTTACAGGAACATTTACAAATTTCTTTCACTCTGTTTTAGGTATTAGCTTGCAATCTTTTTTTTCTTTGTAATCTTAACCATAGATTTACATTAGGTGGATTACCGTGAAAGTAAATAAAACTAAGCATGCAATTCTAATTAGAGACTGAAGAGTCTTGCAACCTATAGATTTGAATATTTGCTTAATAAAGGAAAAGACTAAGGGCCTCATTTATAAAACTGTGTAAGACTGACTACGATGCCCACAGTCACTAATCACAACTCAAATATCTATTTTTACCTGCTCTGAAAAAAATGAAAGCTGAGCTGTGATTGGTTGCTGTGGACAACAAAGTCAGTCTTACTCAGTTTTTATAAATGAGGACTTGTTTTCAGGTAGATTTCCACTTACATAACAAACGTTCTCTTTTTTATTGATATCTACTATGCAAATTATTATTTTTTTTGTTATGGTGAAATTCAGTCACTGTGAACTTCTGTCATGTCATGACATTTGGCAGAAACATTCTTTAATTTTCTCTGAAGAGAAATCCAGAAGCACTCTTAGGATGGGTTCACATTACTTGTTTTGACATTTATTTTTCACTGCTGATTACAAACTAAAACCAGGAATGGGTCCAAAACAAAGAAGAGGTACAAGCCTTCCCATTATACTTTTTTGGTCTGTAGGTTTCATTCCTGGTTTTGGTTTACAATCATATCAGCGCTGAAAAGTAAGGGTGGCATGTATGAACGAGGCTGCACCAGAATTCTGGCCTCAAAAAGCTGTAGTAGACCAAGTATAAACAGGCGTACTCCAAACTTTGGCACCAAAGACACTTTTAAGCGCTTCCAAGTTCTGGGGCGTTCTGGGGGCATGTCGCACCACATTCATAGAAGTAGACACATTTATGATTCCTTGACAACAAAACTTTGGCACAGAACAGTTAGAACAGCCAGACCAAGTTAAAGGTGATGCCTGAGCCAGACTTGTAGTATTGGCATTAGACTGCACCTATATGTATGAACTGCAGAAGAACAGGTTCATACATTCTGGTGCAGTCTATTCTACCTTAAAGTGATTTAGAACTGGTCTATCAGCACGAGAATTCATACATGTCGCCCTAAGTGTCAAAATAAGCTGTGTAAATATACTCTTGGGGCCACATGTATGAAAACTGTCTAGGTTTAAAACTCTCAGAGCGCCCCTTTCATTTTTCCAGAGCACTATATGAAATGAAAGGGGTGCTCTGTTTGGTTAGACATCAAACTTTTTTTAAATTCGGATTCGGGCCATCAGAAATGTTTTCACTCTAACCTTGACCATAAATCGAGACCTAATCCTGACTGTAACTGTAACTCTCACCGTAATTTGGAGTTAGAGATTTTTAACTGATCTGCAGGGCTTAACTTTCTTGTTCCTGTTGCATTTGGTCCCAAAGCGCTAGTGCTCAAACATCACGTTCAATGTCAATTCTGGTCTAACTCACTTTAGGGTACCCTTAGGTGATATTGACTATCACAGAAAAATAATTTTATAGGGAATAACATGTATATGGAATCACAAAAATGAGATCACAGTTACCCTTAAAAAGTAACCTTTATTTAAATTTAAATATTAAAAGTATCTTTCCCCCCCAAAAAAAAATAAACAAATCAGTGGCATTGGTCGCAAAATAGGGGTAACAAAAATAGAGCAAGGTAAATGTTTAACTCACCAATATTTTATTCATAAGGAAGTATAGCAACTTACCTAAGTTATTTTCATCAAGTGTTCAATTGTTCAAGTAGTCCAAGAGACAATATTCCCCATATGGACTCCATCAAATTAAAAAAAAATTAGACCTTATATAAACCCTAAGTTAGTCCTTATGCTGTCCCTTGAATAGGGCGACGCCAATGGTAAGACCCTGAAAAAACTCTACTATAAACCGTTAAATTAAATAGTTACAAATTCAGACACTTTTCCACAACAATATTACTTCAACATTGAGTTTGTCGGGCCAAAATAAATAAGTAAACTCTGGATATAAAATGAGGTTGTATGACTGTAAAGAACTCTTGGCAACATGTATGAATGGGCTGCCTCAGTTTTCTGGCATTATTTGCACCAACAAAACTGTCTTTGTCCCTATCTGACATATTTTTAAAAGGTCTTTCGCTAAAAACTGCTGTACGTCTGACACCTTCAACAGTTTTGTATGCGTCAGTTGATAGGTGACGTGTCATGCCACATTCATAAGATTAGACACATTTATGGATGTGGCTCGACTGAATGTGGAACACAAATGTCAATTTCCATGCCAATTTCAAACCGGCGAGACAAATTTTGCCGCATGTTTAGGTTAATTATTATTATATTAATAATAATAATATTATTATTATTATTATTATTATTATTATTATTATTATTATTATACTATCCTGAACTTAATCCAGCTCCACCCAACAAAGGGCTGGGGAGAAAAGGTCAGAAATAACCAGGGGAATAAAAGACATGTGACCAGTCAAATAGGTGACATTGGACGATGTGTCGGACTGGTAAATTAAGCCCCATAGACCAGTTAAAAAACCTTAACCTCAATTTAGGGTTAGAATTAAGGATATGTTTATTTATTTATTTTTTTGTGGCTTTTGCCAAAAATCTATTCTGGTTATATTTCACCTTGACCTAACTTTGAAATATAATACTAACCACTCTGAATGGGTTCTAGCATCCTATAAACCAACATTTCTTGGAGCCACAAGTGATTCTCTAGCTTCCTACATAAGAATTCACAGCTTTGAATATCTGCAGATACTATAAAACATAATGGTTTAAAGTCTCAAAAATAACCAGGAGTGCAAAACCATGTAACTGACAGTAACTATAACACTATAGTAAGTAGAAGACTAGTGACTTTACAAAAAGTTGGGTATTTATCTAGGTGCAGTCTCCAGCCTTCTAGCGATATGAAAAGATTATTTGATCTTCTGACATGTCTATGGGATCATTTACAAAATCACTTTGGCTGAGACTGGTCAGAGTTGAGGGGAAGATGAAAAAGACTTGAGACAGAGACATATGTTCACCTTCCAGCAGGACAATGACCTTAAGCAAAGCGACTGTGGAAAGGTTTAAATCAAACCATATTCATACGTTAAAATGCCCCAGTCAGAGTTCAGACCTAAATCCCATTGAGAATCTGTGACAGGGCTTAAAAATTTCTTCTCACAGATGATCACCAACCAATCGGACTGAGCTAGGCCTTTTTTGCAAAGAAGAATGGGTGAAAATTCCAGCCTCTAGATGTGCAAAGCTGGTAGAGACATCCCTTGACAGATTTGAACCTGTCATTGCAGTTAAAGGTGGTTGTACAAAGTATTGACTCGTGGGGAGGTGGGGGAGGCCAAATACATATGGACACCACACTTTTCAGTTTTTTAATGTGAAAAATTTGGAAAAGCATGTATCATTTTCTTTACATGTCACAAATAGTTGTCACTTCGTGTTACTCTAGCCTATAAAATATTAATAAAATACATTTAAGTTTGTGGCTGTAATGTTTACAATGAGGAAAGATTGAATAATTTAGCAACCCACTATACATCAAGACATGAGATAGAAAAATTAAAAGAATATTTACCCTTCATCATTTGATCTTGTAACATGTCTTTGCAATATCTTACACAATCACTTTGGCTAAGCTTCAGAAAAGAATCCTGTAAAACCAAAGAAAGAATTCTGTATAGCTCAGAGGTAAAACAAACCCTTATTATTCATCTTACAACATACAACATATCACATCATTAGAACCAGGCATCCTTTAGGCTGTAAAAAGCCATCTTATAAGTGCAGTTGGTGTCATGTCATGTTCAATATCTTATCAGTAGTAGGGGAAGTCAGATGTGTCAGTGTGCATGATATAGTCCTATAAATAGTAGCCTGGAGTGATAGGAATAAAACTGTTTGAATTCAACTTCACTACAAGGATTATATTCCATTTTGCCTTGTATTGTGATGGCACAGTATTACAAAAGTATATGCCATGTCTACAAAGTTAATCGTATTGTCACAATGAAAACTATAATTAGAGATGGGCGAATTGATTCTAACAAAGTGGAATTCGTTTAGAATTTCAGGATAACTTCGGTTCTGAACGAAGTCGAAGTTTTGGGAACTTCGGGTGAACGAAGTGTGCTTTTGATTGATAAAATGGCTGCGAGCACATGCCGTTAACATGGGAAAAGCCTCTGGGAGGAAGAAGGGGGATAGCCTCCATGACATGTGCAGAGATGAAGCCAATCAGAGACCGGGGGGATTCTGTGACGTCCCCCGCACTATATAAGTCCGGGCGCGACGCTGGGAGCACACACTCCTCTAACTGAAATGATCAGGGAAGGTGCTGATGTGGCTGATTGTGATAGCTCTTACTGAAGAACTCACTTTTATACAGCGATTTTTGTGGGGTGTCTCAGCTTGTCTCAGAGACTGCTTCTCTTAATGTTCTATTTCTGATTTTTTGGGGTATTGGAAACTGAAGTCCAGTGTGCGTCCACTGCAGCTGCATATACATTTAATGCATCGTCACTGCACTTGAAAAAAAAAAAAGGGGGGTTAA
>JAODAL010033276.1:0-45781 GCA_025379985.1 Phyllomedusa bahiana | reverse complement strand
TGTTTTGTTGCTATGGGCAACAAAGTGAATTTTAGACCTAAACAGTTTTCACACATGTGGCCCCTGGTGTCAACCATTAATATTGTAGAGTTATAATAAATACATAGAATTACATACAGCTATTGTAAAGAACATGACACTACAGTAATAAATACAACAATACAACTTTCTAAAGGAGTAAATGTATATCACCCGTAGTTCACCATATTATGGTGTTATATGGGGGCGGGGTTGACACATTATTAATGCAATTCATTGCATATGGGACAAGTTTTTGCCAAAATATTTCAAAGGCCTTATCTCCATTGAAAAAGAAAAAAGTACATTTAAAGCAAGATCAATATTAATCCCATATGGAAGCGATACTCAAAGCAAGTCTGTGAGACCTATTGTCATAAGGTCACGGAAATCTCTGCTGACAGATACGATGCAGACGAAGGACAAATACAAACAGATGAGAATTCTTATTTGACCTAAAGTTACAATCAATATGCTGCAAACAAAGTCCTCTACTGACTATGCATTAAACGGGTTGTCTCACTACAAGGATTGCTTTTTATGATAAAGATCTTGCAAAAACAAGTCACTTTGCAATATATGTCCATTAAGTGTCCTACCTATTCCTAGATATCCCCTCTTGTATGGGCTGCATCAGCTCCTCAGGTCGCTATAGCTACAGACCTGTTCAATCCATTCTGATAGGCTGCCAGTGCTGGTTGCTATAGCTACAGACCTGGCTTCTACTGTAGCCTAGTAGTAACTAGTAAACATGCTCCTGAATTCAAAGTGAAACCAAGAAAACAGGACTGAGGTAAGATGAATCAATGTAGTGAAATAACCCCTTTAATATCCTTTAAAAAGGTTGCCGCCCCATTATGTAGTATAAGTATACTTGCCACCTCTTCTGGAACATATGGGAGACTTCCAGAAAAAGGGGAAGGGTGAGGAGGGGGTGGGGGGTGGGGTTCTCCCAGGCTCCTGGAAGAGCTGGTAAATCTCCTGAGTTGTGCCTGCACCATACATAGTGGGAGCCAGCTGTAATGTATGCATTGGCCAGGATTAGAGTTAGCACTAATCCTAGCTGTTTAACCCCCTAGATGCCACATTGATTTGCATCTACAAAGAGAGTGGGTGCCCTCTTTCACCAACCTGCACCCCCACAATATGATTAAGGGGTACCGATGGTTGCCTTCTTGGAAATCAAGTACAGAATCCTATTAGCCTCTAATAGGCTTTCCATCACAGGCAGAATACATAGCAATACAGTAATATATTGCTATATTTTATAAAAGTATTCATGTGATTGCTTATTCCAGTCCTATAGTAGTAAAGATAAGTAAAAAGGAGTAATAAACAAATCTTTCATCACATAAAAACAAACACCAAACCCCCGTGACCCAATAAAAAAATACATAATTGTGTAAAAAAATCAGATTTTAAAATTGTACCCATATTTGGTCTCACTGGATCTGTAATGGCCAAATCTATAAAGTTATAATATTATTTAATTCATATGGTGAATGCTGCAAAAAAAACCCCCAAAACATGCCATAATTGTATTTTTTGCATCATTCAGCCAAAAAATGGAATAAAAAACTCCAATAAACCCTGCACAAGGTACAAATTTCCCAGAAATAGAATGGGCCACATGTATGAAGACTGTCTAAGTTCTAAAACTCACTTTCTTGCCCTTAGCAACCGATCAGAGCTCACCTTTAATTTTAACAGAGCACTATATGAAATGTAAGGGGCGCTCTGATTGGTTGCTAAGGGCAAGAAAGTGAGTTTTAGAACTTAGACAGTCTTCATACATGTGGCCCAAAGTGCTTACACAGCTACATAGCTTAGGATATGTTCACGCGGCTTATTTTGACGTGGTTTTGGACAAGGTTTTCGTAGTGTTCCCGCTCCCAAAACCTCACCTGAAACACGCTTCTTCAGAAGAGGTTTTAGAAGCGTTTCTCGGCGAGGTTTTGGATCAGCTTTTATATGAGGTTTTCGACGAGGTATTCACCCATACAAATTAATAGCCAGGACAAAAACCGCACACAAAACCGCGCCGAATACCGTGCCAAAAACACGCTTCAAGAATTGACATGACACTCCTTTTTCAGTGCTTCCAAAGAAGCGTGTAAAAACCTCGTCGTGTGTGAACTCCAAGGAGGTTTTACATAGGAATCAATGAAATGAACTGGGGGCGCTTTGGAAGCGTTTTGGACGAGGTTTTGGGCGAAAACCTCGTCCAAAACCTCGTCCAAATAAGCTGTGTGAACAAGCCCTTATATAGGCTGAAAAATAAAAACGTTCTGGCTCTTAGAATATTGTGACATAAAACCATGATATTTTTTGGTAATTTTTTTAAAATGGCAAGTATGCTTTATGGATGTGAGGAGGGAGCTATAAAAAAGGGGTTTGGTTTGTAAACAATTTCTGCATTGCGCAAAAATCACTATTTTCAAAAAGTTTTCAAGTATAGGTATAAATGTAATGAACCTGGATTAATATAATAAAATAACAAAATATTATTTATCTACCTTAATTCTGGCATTATCCCTATGGGCTTGTTCCTGGTCGCTCATATCTACATTTTTCTTTGAATTTTAAAGTCTCCCCTTGACGAGCTTTGGGGAATGTCTATACTGTCAGCCCCGGGGACCTAGAGTAGCCTTAGGACTATCTGCAGAGTAAGCTTCATGTCAGGGCACACTGTGTGCTGCTCTGACTGCTGCCTGTATCATAGAGAAAGCGTGTAATGTACAGTATTAGTATACAGGAGAATACAGGAGTATGCTAATACATTATAAGGGTAAGAACAAAAAAAAAAGTGTACAATAGTTATCCTTTAATGGGATTTAAAAAAAAATGTAAAAAGTGTAGAAAATTGAAATAAAATAAATAATGAAATAAAATAAATATGTAATAAAAAAAATATTTTACATAGTTGCATAATTTGTAAGGCCGAAGAAAGACAAACTTCCAACCAGTTCAGCCTATTATGCTACAGTGTTATTGTGCATACATTACAAAAAACATACACATACAGGGTATCCACACAACCATAATAACTGATAAAATGAATGTAATGGGGATTTAGTGTGAAATGTGAATGGTGTAAAAAAATATTTAAACAAATCAATTGTTTTTTATGTTCGTGTTGCAAACTTTTTTTTTTAATTATGCAGTAATTCATATGAAAAGGTTATACTACGCCCCCAAAAAGGGCAACTTCTCCTGCATAAAAAGTCCTCATACAACTGTGTCATTGATCAAAATAAAAAAAAGTTGTTACTGTAGAAACGCAGGGAAAAACTAGAAAATGTAGCTGGTCATTAAAGGGGTTGTCTCACTACAAAGAATAGTTTTCAACATGTTGGGAATACTAAATGAAGACGTTTTCCAAATATATTGCTTTGTTCCTCTTTTTTTTGGTTGAGGAGCTACAAATGATTTTATCACCTTCTGAGGGCTTTCTGGTTTCCCAAGTGAACGACCTGTGTACTCCTTCTCCTGCTGTTTGCTCTATCTGTTAGCAGGGAGTGAAGTCATCATACAGGTCATGGCTGGCATAGAGCTTGTGTGTTATCTGATCTTTCAGACAAAATACTGTAATTACTACTGTTTACTTTAGCTCAGCAGCTTCTCCTGTCCTGTTAGAAGGTATTTAGCTAATCTAGACTAATAAACATAATAAACAGATAACTCTGAATACACTGAATCATATGCTAATTACAGACAGCTTGACCAGGAAGTGACAGAGCAAAGCAACATTATTTCATTAATGCATCCTATGAAACTTTGAGATGAGACAACCCCTTTAAAGCGCTTTCAGTCCCGGCGCCTGAGGGGTTAATGGAAATCTGCACGTAAAATATGAGCGGCTTCTATTTGTAGCGTTCCACTAATAATAGAAGGAAAGATTTTTTTCTCTCTTGTTTTAGTACCTTTCTATTCCTGGATTCAGGTAATTATGAAGCATAGTTGGCAGCTGCAGTCGGCAAATTACATGAAGCTGAATGAGGCTGGCCGTTATCATCATCATCATCATCATCAACTACTGACTTATTATCCTGTTTATGTATATGTAAAATCTCCATGTATACAGACAGCTGGAAATAAATATACTTTCACACATTTTACTCTATGACCTCGAGGATCAATATTACAAGGAAGCACGAAAACAGTAAAATCAGCAACACGGTATAAACACCGTATCCAACAACCCTTGATATATTAGTTTCATTGTGTAACTATGGCAGGAAGAGAGTTATTGCCGTCATGCCTGAATTCTGAAAGGGGTTTTATCACCACATTGATTAGCTTTAAACATGTAGGCAAAGGTAAATAAAGATTATTTCCAAATACACTGCTGTTCTGATTTTGCTTCCTTTTAAAGTTAAAGCAGTTCTTATTTCCTGCTTGTTTTCCTATGTTACCGACCACCTCTCTCTGTTCTAGCAGTGGCTGACATGGTAATAGTCACCCCCCTGCTGTGTCTTATCAGTAGTGCAGGAGCTTGTCTATCTTTCTTATAGAGAAATGTTAACCCTCTAGACTTCTGTGGCCTTCTACCCTGCTATTTAAGACCCCTTCATCACCAATGTAATTCTAACAGACTCATCTAGGAATAGCAGATCTGAAATGTCAGTCACTGCTGTAGAACCACACACAGCCTGAACAGTAAGGGTATATTCACATGGCTTATTTGGACGCTGATTTTTCAGCACCCAAAACAGCATCCACCATGCTTCCTCAGAAAAGGTTTTAGACGCGTTTCTCGTTGCGTTTTTGGACGAGGGTTTGGGTAAGGTTTTAGACGAGGTTGTCAACTCTGTTTTCACCCATATTATTATCCAGGGCAAAAACCCCGTCAAAAAATGCTCCAAAACGTATCAAAAACGTGCCGAGAAATGCGTCTAAAAATGTGTCGAGGTTTTGAAGCTTTCCATTGATTTCTATGGGGATTTTCAGCACTGAAAACGCTTCAAAAATTTACATGATGCTCCTTTTCCAGCGCACAAAACAGTTTCCAAAGGAGCATCTAAAACGCGTGAAAATACCTTGTCAGGTGGGAACTACCGCGCTGTTTTACATAGGAACGAATGAAAATGAACTGGGGTGTTTTGGTGGCTTTTTTGATGCTGTTGTGGGAGCGGAAACTCTCCAAAAAACGCTCCAAAAACAGCGTCAAAATCAGCCGTGTGAATAAACCCTAAGTGGGAGCCTGAATCTGGTTGTGAAGAGCAGGCTCTGTAAACACAGCCTGATGGGAAAACCCTTTAAAGCAGTTTTATCATTTGAACTGTTCGTGCTCTTCAGCTAATTCTCTGAGATTGAATTTGAAATTCAGGGGCGTGTCTCTCCTCCCAGGAGGTGTGTCTCTTCCCTCAGCAGGCGTGTCTCTCCTCCCAGCAGGTGTGTCTCTCCTCACTGAAGACCTGTGACATCATCATTCTGGATGAGGCAGCCGAAGAAGAAGGATGGCTGGAGAGAACCGATCTGCAGCCTCCTGCATGCTTCTCATGTGTCTGCAGAGCTTCAGGCTGACTCCACAAGCTCCTTGCTGTGCTATATGCAGTTATATACAGCCTGAACTGATGAGACATGTGAGGAGTGTACACTGCCCCCCCTTCCTCTCTGTTACCAGGCAACAGACTGGGTTATATGGAGCAATGCACACTGACCTCCCCCTCCTCCTCTCCCCCTGTTAACAGGCAGGAGACTCTAACATCCTGTGTTATATGAGGGGATCTGTGACTTAAACAGCCAGTAATAGCCCAGATCATTCACCCTAGAGCTGGGAGATGTGTATAGAGCCAGCAGCCCTTGGTTTCACTATCGATTTTAACAGCTCAGAAGGGTGAAAACACAGTGGGCCGGATTCATCAAACCTGTCTAACAGTAAGAATGTCTTAGTTGCCCATGGCAACCAATCAGAGCTTAGTTTTTATTTTTGAAACAGCTGTGGAGAAATGAAAGCTAAGCCCTGATTGGTTGCTATGGGCAACTAAGAGAATCTTACTGTTAGACAGTTTTGATAAATCAGGCCCAGAGTGTGCAGGCAGCCAAACACAGCGCAGGGGGCGTGGCTGGGGCGTTTCCGGTCTGGGGACGTATACCAACAGGCTAAATGAAATGTCAGCCAGCCAATCACAGTGCAGGGGGCGTGTCTAGGGGGCGGGATCCGGTCAGGGGGTGTGTCTCGACCAGCAACAGCAGAAATAGAACACAGATTTACAGAAGAGCTCATATCTGCTAAACTAAGTGACTGAGGTAATGCAACCCAATTACAAAAGTGCTTATTTTTACTGTCCCCATAATCTGAGACATGATGTTTGTAGCGATAAAACCCCTTTAAGCTTTAGTGGAGTTAGGCCTGATGTTACGGATCCTTATCTTTGTGGTCTGAATCCTTAATATGGTACCACTGTAATCATTTGGGAGTTTTTATACCTTCATGTGATGCTGTGTTTTTCTACTGAGTTTTTTTTGTGCTGTACATGGGCTACTGTATGAAAAAAAAAATGGTGGCATGCTTCACTGAACACCAGTTTGTTTTACCTAGGAAATCAACAAAGACTGAAAAATCTTTCTCAGAGTATCAGTATCCATGTAGGTACTTATGAGTTTTAGGGTATGTTCACATGGCGTAATTGCGCCCTTCCTCCTCAACCATTGAGTGGATTTTCCATTAAGGTCTATGTGGATGGTTGACAGTTGGTTTTCAGATGGTCTTCAGATCCCAAAAACTGTCTGAAAATCCGTCTGAAAACCTTGCTGTGTGGATGGACCCCAAATGTGCTCCATTATTAGTACATTTTTTTCTCCAAAACCAGTTCATTATGAAGCAACTGGTTCTAGTTACAAAAGGTGACATTCCTTATGTAGTTGATGGAAATTCATTTATATTGTATCCCAAATGTTTTAGTGATCACTTAGTAGAATGTGTCAATTAGAGGATCTTCTGCAACAACCAAAGACACTGAATCATGACATCATGAAAAATTGGCATATAATAGTGCAGAGAGCATTTGCATCTATGTATTTCTGGTCCCTCATATGCCATTGTATCCGTACTGACAAGTTTGTTGTGGTACAATCTTCCACCAGAGAAGGATGGGCCGTTTCTGTTGTCAGAAAGGGAATCTCAGGATAATCCCATTACCCATATAAAAGTGGCTGTCTATAATTGTTGTTACATGTATGCAGAATGCTGACATCAGGAATGAACACACGGGGGAAATTGACTTGACAGCTTGAATGCAAATAAAGACAGACGAAAAGAAAAAACCCTCACTCTGCAATTCTTGTAAATTCTCTTGTGCTTCAATAAAGGGCATTTGTAAATTTATGACTGTGAAATACATCCTCGGAGGATTATAACGGCTGGGGCAGAAGTGGTATGCATTAACCCTTTCAGGAGGTTACAAAGAGAAAGGTCTGAAAATGTCTATTGTTAGGCATACCAGCCAAGGTCGTAGAGGTCTCCAAAATATCAAAACCTGTTGCCTGGGAAAAATACTGTGACAAAAGCATAATGGAAGAGATAAAGGCGTGTCTTTGAAATCAAAAATGTTAAAAATGAGTCAACCCAGACTATGAAATATATTGTTAGATTACAAACTGCAGAATTTCCTGCGATATATTTTAAGGGGCTTTCTCACCAAGCAGTTTTACACTCAAACTAAAAACAGTTGCTTACCTGTAATCTTGTTAGAGATAATTAGTTGGCTCCGTGAGCTCCGTCGGTCCATGGTGACATCACTTCCTGCTCTCTGCTCTAAACAGAACAAGAGTTAGGCCCGGTTCACACGGCTTATTCAAGCCGTATTTGCGTGACGGATCCCGCCCGCAATATGGCTTGAATAAGGGGCGGGGCCGGGGCGCGGCAGGGGAGCTGCCCGCCGCGCCCCATAGTCAATGCATTATTTGAAGTTGACTAAGTTGTTATACAAGACCCAGTCCATGGACAGCAGTGGCTCTTATTCTAGAAAACAAACCTAAACATTCCTTCTCTTTGCATGACAATTTTGCTTATGAAGGGAAACTTGTTAAAGGGGTTGTCCAGTAGAAATAGAAAATTTTCTAAATAATCTTTCTCCCAAAGTTTTTGGACACTTTTGTAATGTACTTTCATTTTCATTACATTTTCTATGGGCTTCATCCAGTTCTACATCAGATATTTGATGCCAGGAAGCAAAGTAATTCTGTGTGTCTTCACAGACATGAAATAGCTCAGTGTCCAGCCCAAGAGATCAGGTGATCAGAGAGATTAAAGGGGTTGTCTCACTGCAGGGATTACCTTTTATGTTAAAGATCTTTCAAAATCAAGTCACTTTGTAATATATGTCCATTAATGGCGGGATCCTACCTATTCCTAGATATCCCCTCTTGTATGGGCTGCATCAGCTCCTCAGGTCGCTATAACTACAGACCTGTTTGTTCTCTCCTGATAGGCTGCCAGTGCTGGTCGCTATAGCTACAGACCTTGTGTCCTCATCAGCTCAACACTGCAGGCCAGTAGTAACCAGTAAACCCACCCCTGAATCGATGTAGTGAGACAACCCCTTTAATTGTCTTTCAGGGCAGCGTCTAAAATCACATTCTTTTACCTGCCTTCCAAGGCTTTCAAGATGAAGGAGGAAACATGGGGGTGTGCATATAGACTAGGGCTTATAGTTTCACAGGGAAACAGGAAACTGCTTTCAAACAGGGAAAGCTGCAGTAAAGAGAGGCAAAATAAAGCATGAGAAATTCACAGAAAACATCACAGGGAGTTGAATGAAGACTCAGGCCTGCTGGACAACCCATTTTTTAAGTTTTTTCTCTGAATGCTTTGAATGATGTTCTGTTTCTATTTTTGGTGTAATATCTAAATCTCAACAAACATAAAAATAAAATGTTGTTGCATGTAATACCTATGTGTGCACTACAAATAAAAACATATTTTTACAAGGCCTGACGAGATTTTTTTTTTATATAAAGCCAACAATTCCTTCTTAAATACACCACACATTCCATGGAAATGATTGCAGTCCTGCTGTCTCTCTCCACCTCAGGCAAACGGATTAAATATCCCAGACTTATATACTTACCATTGGCCAATTCCTCAAGCACGTTTTGACATGACAGTTCAGCTGATATGATTTCCCAAGCCACACAGGTCACACACATCCTGACCGGAGCAATGTATTCAGGCATAGAGAATCAAAATATATGTGCAACATGATCTGGATATGTTGTGACTGTTTAAGTCTGAGCCCAGATGCGCAGATTAACCCCTGATACATCATTTGCCCTATATTTTTCATTTTTTTCTACAGTATCATGGGGTTCTGCAATGCTGTCAGTTTGGGTCATTACAACTGCAATTGGGTTTGAACATGCTCAGAAATGCGCCTGTATTACGCTTGTGTGAGATCAGGGCTGGGACAAGGCATTTTGGTGTCTTAGACAAAAAGGGCAAATGGCGCACTCACCGGGAAAAGATCCAACTCCTTGTCCCTAACCTGATGTTACCTTTACTCAAGGCTGGGACAAGGCATATTGGTGCCCTAGAAAAAAAGTGCAAAAGGCGCACCCACCACGAAAAGATCCAACTCCTTGTCCCTAACCTGATGTTACCTTTACTCAAGATTGGGACAAGGCATTTTGGTGCCCTAGACAAAAAGGGCAAATGGCGCACACACCTCGAAAAGATCCAGCACCTTGTCCCTAACCTGATGTTACCTTTACTCAAGATTGGGACAAGGAATTTTGCTGCCCTAGACAAAAGGGGCAAATGGCGCACCTACCTCAAAAAAAATCCAACTCCTTGTCCCTAACCTGATGTGACCTTTACTCAAGGCTGGAACAAGGCATTTTGGTGCCCGAGACAAAAAGGGCAAATGGCGCACACACCTCGAAAAGATCCAACTCCTTGTCCCTAACCTGATGTTACCTTTACTCAAGACTGGGACAAGACATTTTGGTGCCCTAGACAAAAAGCGCAAATGGCGCACCCACCTCAAAAAGATCCAACTCCTTGTCCCTAACCTGATGTGACCTCTACTCAAGGCTGGAACAAGGCATTTTGGTGTCTTAGACAAAAAGGGCAAATGGCGCAGACACTTCGAAAAGATCCAACTCCTTGTCCCTAACCTGATGTTACCTTTACTTAAGGCTGGGACAAGACATTTTGGTGTCTTAGACAAAAAGGGCCAATGGCGCACCCACCCCGAAAAGATCCATCTCCTTGTCCCTAACCTGATGTTACCTTTACTTAAACGAGTTGACTCCACAAAGGGTTTCAAAGAATTCATTAAATAAATTCTCTGAAACTTCATTGTGCAGACTAATTTTCATAAACTCCGTGATTGTACAGAATAAGCTCAGTGCTTTCAGATGCTAATTAGATTAGATTAGTTTCTCAAACTACTGGAAGGACTTCTTATCTGATCCCCAAAACAAAAGCCCTAATTACAGAGCTGTTTACTTGAGATAAATCAAGCTTTTTACTGTCTGGCAGCACAGGACACTGACTGACACTGCTGACCTGTGTGATGACTCACTCTCTGTTATCTCATTGAACAAACAGCCCGGGGAGATTTGTTTACAGGTTGGTTACTGAGGGAACTGAAATAGCCATGGAGGTAATAAATTCAATTGTATCTCTTTAGGGAAAACAGAGGAACAATGCAATATATTTGTAAAATGTCTTTATTTTGTGTTCCCTACAATTTGAAAGCTATTCTTTGTAGCGAGACAACCCCTTTAAGGCAGGGACAAGGCATTTTGGTGTCTTAGACAAAAAGGGCCAATGGCGCACCCACCCCGAAAAGATCCATCTCCTTGTCCCTAACCTGATGTTACCTTTACTCTGCAGGTCAGTACGATTTCGATGATTTCTTAAAGTTTTTTATTTGCTTTGCAGCACTATTTTCTGAGACCAATAACTTTTTTATTTTTCCATCTACAGACCCATGTTAGGGCTTGTTTTTCGCGGGCCGAAGTGTGGTTTTCATTTTTACACAGTTTTAGAGCTTTTATATTGTTCATTTTGCAGTATAACGGACGTGGCAATGCCAATTATGTTTTTTTATTGTATTTTTTTATTGGTAACATGGAGAAAGGAAGATGTTTTGAACCTTTATCCCTATCCCAAAGCACCTTATTATATTTGTTACGCATTTATTTTTTCCTTTCTGTCTTCTAACAGCCGTACATTTTTTCCGTCTACATAGGATAACAAGAGGGCTTGTTTTTTGCAGAACTAGATGTTCTTTTTAATGCCATAGACCATATCATAGATTATCCAGAGAAACAACAAAAGTGGGGAAAATGTACTGGGAAACCAAAAAACAATTCTAAGTGGGGTAGAAGTGAAAAAAAAAAATTATTTATTTTGCCATTTTTGCAAGGGTTTTGTTATGTTGTTCACCCTTTGGTATGAGTTAGGTATTATTTGTGTTGTGCAGGTCAATATGATTCCAGTGATACCAAATATGTGGAGTTTTTGCTATGTTTTGCACTGCAGCGCCATTTTCTGTGACCAATAACTTTTTTGTTTTTTCACCTATGGACTTGAGGAAAGGCTCATTTTTTCAGGCCAAAATATAGTTTTTATGGGTAACATTTTGGGATATATGAGACTTTTTGATCAATTTTTGTTCCAATTCTTTGGAGCATGAAATTACCAAAACCCCACTGTATTGGCGTTTGGGATATTTTATCTTCTACAGTGTTCAACATACAGGATAAATGATATTATATTTGAATAGATCGGACTTTTATGGACACGGCGATACCGATTAGGTGTAACTTTTTTATTTTAATTTTTTTTGTAAAATGGCAAAAAGGAGGTGCTTTGAACATTTAATATTTTTTATTGTATTTTTAAAACTTATATTTCAGAACTTATATTTTAAGACTCTAAGGGCCACATGTATGAACACTGTCTAGGTCTAAAACTCATTGGTTGCCCATAGCAACCAATCAGAGTGCCCCTCTCATTTCATATAGTGCTTTGGAAAAATTAGAGGGGAACTATGATTGGTTGCTATGGGCAACAAGGTGAAATTTAGACCTAGACAGTTTTCATACATGTGGCCCTAAGAGTAGTCTAAATATTAATGCTTCACGAGCTTCGAAACACTTTTCCAGTATATACCCGATAAACTTGTCCAGCTTTAGGTGCTATGAGATAGAACAGGTTAAACTTTCGGTGAGGGGAGGAGACAAAAACTCGTTTTCCTGTGGGACTGAATCATAAAATTATTTGTTGCACATTTATTAACTATGCTGTCATGAGTTTGTAATAGATCAATTAATTTGTCTCCATTTACCATGTGACCATGTATGCTATATCTCATTGGTCCGAACTCTGTTTTAATTCACTTGTGGTTGGGGTTCATGTGTGCTACGACTAAAACTAGATCCACACAGCATCGGACAAACACTGTTTGATAGCCGACCGGTTTTTGTCTGATGCATGATTGCGGTTCTTGTCACGTTTTGTGCAAAAACCGCGGTCGGTTTTAGCTTTTTTCCATTGGCTGTACAATTGAATGTACGGGAAACTACCGGAAAGATGTCCAGTGCCGGCGGTTTTTGCACCACCAGCGTCAGAAAACAATCGGAAAAAAACAACCTGTGTAGACTACAGGTCATTTTTTCTCCTAAAGTTTATGGGGTGGCTGAACTATCGTATTTTCAGCGGTTTTATAATCCTAAAACCACCGAAAATGCGATTGTTTTTCTATATTGTGTGGACATAGCCTAAGGGCGAAACGTCCGCAAAGTGGCGTATCCATGCCAGTTTAGGCGCATTAAATCAGTGTAAAGTGCGTCTGAAAGTCCGATACTTTCTAAAATCTGGCATCAGGTATACCTTGCATAGAAAACTTAATGCGCCTAAAAAGGCGCATCGCATCAAAAAAGGCGCATTGCACCAAAGAATGCGTATCGCATCAAAAAAGACACATTGCGCAACTCACGGCACATGGCATATCATTGGTAGTATATGTAATGCGCCTATCGAGGCGCATTGCCCGATGGAGGCGCATAACATATGTAATGCGCCTCAACAGGCACATTGCGCGACGGGGGCACACAGCGCATCATTTTTAGGCGCATTACAATATGTCGTGTCCGGCGTATAATGCGCCTAGTTTTGGTGTACGACAGTTAATTTACAACAAGAATATGGCGTCAAAAGTGGTTTTGCCGCAAAATAGACCAAAAAACTGGCATTGGCGTGTTGGGACATGTCGCCCTAAGCGTTTATCCCGAAACGCGTCAGCGCTGCTTATTCCACTGTATGTTTTAATGGATCTAGAATAAAGCCTTGAATTTTATTTTGGTGCTGGATTTTACTCTACATTGGATCTAGTTATAAAGAGTGTCTTTTGCTCTGGAGGACCTTCCTGTCCTGCATTACACACAAAGCCCATTGATATAATAATAGACACTGTGTAATATTTATTTCCCCTCTGGTGGCGCTGCAAGGAAAATGAAAACATGCAGCCAGTTTTTCCCATGAATCATAGCTAAATGCTGGAGGTCTTTGCAGGGGGACACTTTGGCCAGTACCTACCTGTTAGAAGGGTCTGCTGACAATAAATTCAGCTCAAAAAGGAGAACCCTCTTTAAAGGGGTTTTGCCACGATCTCATTTCATACCTCCTGCATCCAGCTCTTCAGCTCTGTGTGCTCAGAAGGGGGCGTGTGTGATTTGATTGAATTGCATATCATGTGACCCAGCAGGATGACATCACCAGGCCTTTCCTCTCTGTAGTCAAAGAAAGGTTTGTTTATGTAAAACATTGTGAGTAGCTGAGAGGTAAAGTTTTTGCCTCCTGGCACAAGGGTCCTTGGTTCAAATCCCTGCAGGAACCAAACCTGTGCATTTTTTTTCTCTTTATCAATGCACAGACCTGATTGAGGTTTCTTTTCTATTTATTTGCACTGTTTGACTAATTACTAAGGAGTACAGAGGACGGGAGCAGAGTGATAGCACCTGGGGTTTGAACACTCAGTAGCTGCCTGAGAGGAGAGGTGATGTCTGACCAGGACTGAGGAGCTTTCAGTCCTGGTCGTATCCCCTGGAGATGAGCTGTAAACAATGGATCACTAAGGAAGTAGCTAAGACAAAAGGGTCCAGAATTTTTAATAATGATGAATGGTGAACATGTTTATTATTTAATTTACAAACTTCCCACGTCAATTTTACTTCGTGGCAAAACCCCTTTAACAAAAGAAGAATTCTGTGAAATTCTTGATTCTATGTACAAATATCCTCTAAAAATATATTATAGATTATACAAGCCCGAGCCTACCTCGCTTTCCGTACAGACCCACAATAGCCGTAGGGGTCTTTTGTTCACCTGTGTAATTTTCTGCAATATTCATTTCCCATGCTTGGAACGTACAGGCAAGATTATGTGCCAGACACTCTGATTACAGCTATCAATACATTAATAACTTTTAAAAGCTGGAGGTTTGCAAAACCATATGGTATTTAATCTCGGAATGTGAATATAAACCAGCAAGGAATAAGGCACTCGCTGAAAAATATCTGAAAAATGCAATATCCAAGGCCGCGGGAAGGGTTAATAAGGGGGATATTGAACATTTTAGGTAGAATGTGTTGTCTGGTTTCCATCTCGGCTTTGTTTGATGACTTGTCAGAGGATTCCTGGGTAAATGTGCCCAGTGAGCCTGCATAAGCATCGCGATCACTAGACAATTCCACATCCTGTCATTACGGAGCTGAGCACGGAGGCGTATAATCCGTCTCCTCTCCTCTGTCCTCATTACTTTTGTTTTGTGATCTGGAGAATTAAATATTTATACATTTGCTACACGGTTAAACCTACCCAAGGCTTCCAAGACAAACCTCCGAGCCCCTGTCCTACCGCTAATATCAGTCCTATTCTACATAAACACAATCAATTATTACACTCCAGTAGGCAATAGAAATTGAGATTTTTCTGATATTATTCATGAACAGAATTGCTTCAGACGCCATGCAATCACTGCAAGAAGCAGAATATAAAAATGTGTATACTTTATTCTATAGAGAAATGTTAGACGACTTCCCAATATATTTTCTTTACTAATTTCTCACGGTTCTCAAGATCTCTGCTTGCTGTCATTCAGTAGGAAACTTCTCCATTTACTTCCAGTGGGCTATGTGATGAACTACATTACAGCTATCAGATCTGGACACCCCTGCGTCCACCACATGACCCAGACAGAATTTTGTTCACTGGAAACGAAGGTTCCTATGAACCCCTTACCAACAATTGTCCTATATTCATGGCATGGCGACGATAGGGGGGGTTTGGAAAGTGCATACTTACTGAGCCCGTTCCATATGTAGTAGGCAACAGCTATTAGGTTACATTAACACTGTGGTTTGGTTGCGTTCAGGATCTCTATTATGGGTATCCCGTCAGATTTCATGATGCATTTATAGGACACAACAGTGCAAATGTAGTTACTTTTGGATTAGAGTGCGTTTACATGGTACAGAAAAAAACACAGAAAAAATGGGACATTAATTACTCAAAAAACACAGAAACACGACCATACTCACAGCTCAAAGGCTGGACTGAAACTGAACCCAGTAAACAGACAACACTAGTCCTATGCTACTTGGGAAAGATAAACAGGTGCAGCTGATTGCTGAGCAGTAGCTCACATACCCCACCAATAGGGGAACAATTATACTGCACATTAAATTGATACCTGTTCAAACAGTATGCAGAGAAGCCACAGTATAATATATGGGGAGATGGCACAAATGCAAACATACCAATAAGACAACCATTCACACACCTTCAATATATGAGGGGGTGGTTGCTGGTATTATAACTGCATATAGATAAGGCGATACAAAAGGGTGCCATTAATGCAGATACGTTTGGTGCACCATGCTGGCTTACAGCCTATTACGCCACTACTCTTTGATTGGGTGGACTGCCCAGCAATTTTTGGGTGTCCAATACAAAACACAGATACCCTCTGCTCCCCAATACTTTTGGGCAAAAAAATTGACATACTGGAAAAATATCACATATGAGGTATTAGTTAATACAGTGGCCACTATCTGCAAGCCCCAAAAAGGCTTTACACGGTAAAGACCAAATACCGGTCGGAAATGCCAGTATTTGGTCTTTTTTTGGCACGCATGGGGACATCTTTTGTCCGCAGTTTGCGAATCCAAGCCCTCCCCCTTTGCACCCACATGTTCATGTTCCAACCGAAAACTGGGCGGAGGAATGAACATGTTCTAAGTTTTTCGGAATGATGGCAGTATAAAAAACCGTCCAGCGTAAAATCCGTGCATTGGGGACTGTTGCACAGATTTTCTATTGAAGTCTATGGGGGAGCGTTGCTTGTCGGTCTTCAGACAGTTTGTAAAACCGCAAACCATCCGAAAAACCGACCAACAACCTGTGCTGCGGGGACAAGCCCTTAGGTTGGCTCTGTTTCCCAAATGTAAGCACTGTAGGGATAGTTTGGGATCCATCTGGATATCTTTTTCAGGTATCACAATGGACACAAGCTTTGAAGGTCCCAAATGGAACCCCAAGCACAGTGTGAACCCAGGCTAAGTTATAGCCAGTACCTGCTGCTAGTAGCTAGGATCAGAGATAACTCTGATTCCAACCTTTTAACTCATTCTATGCCTTAGAAACACGACCACAGTATCTAAAGGATTGAGATCATAGCAGCCGGGAGCCTAATGAAGGTCCTCTATGACTGCCATCTTACTGCTACTATTATACCATGCCACACAAAGGATTATGCCATTATTGTACACTGTTCTGCAATTTATTACTCTTGTAGAACAGTGTACAAGTGATTTTGTCTCACGGGGACTAAAAGTAGCAGTAAAAATAAATAAAAATTTTAAATATTTTAAAAATTTTAAGTTTTTAAAAAAGTGACATAATGTGATGTAAACAAAAATCGCTGCGGCAGGAAAGGGTTCATTGACAGGAAGCGTATCTCTGTAAAAAAAGGGGGAGGGTATAGAACTTTATATACAGCTATACTGGAAAACTTTTTAAATAAGTTAATTGACTGCACAAGTTAGGCCATTTCCATAACTACTAATGGCCACTTGATTAAGCAAAATAGTGAGAACACTCCTTTAGCATTAGCGAGTTTTTTGAGAAGCTCAATGTCCTAAGAAAGAGATAAAGGGATGTTTCTGTTTGGTGAATTTAGGATTCTTTTTGGGGCTGACCCCTATTTTGGATATCATCTTCAGTCTCTGTAATACAATTAGTATACTTTATATATTAGTATATATATTTTCTGGAGGGTGTTTGGCAGGTTTACACACTTTGCTTTGCAGCTGAAAATTTAAAGGGGTTGTCTCACTACATCGATTCATCCTACCTCAGCCCTGTTTTCTTGGTTTCATTTTCAGGGACCAGGTCTGTAGCTATAGCAACCAGTGCTGGCAACCTATCAGGAGCGATCAAACAGGTCTGTAGCTATAGTGACCAGTGCTGGCAGCCTATCAGGAGAGAGGAAACAGGTCTGTAGCTATAGTGACCTGAGAAGCTGATGCAGCCCATACAAGAGGGGATATCTAGGTAGGACAATGTTAATGGACATATATTGCAAAGTGAATTGTTTTTGCAAGATCTTTAACATAAAAAGCAAACCTTGTAGTGAGACAACCCCTTTAACTTTTAGGCTGTGTTCTGACAATTGAAATTTATAGTCCCAATAGGTTCCGTGCTCCAGCGTAAGTTAAAAAAGCAGCTTTATTGAAAACTAATATATTGTTACAGAAGATGAAACAAAAAAAGTGTGTGCTCTAGGGTACGCGTTTCCAACCTATAGTGGTTCTTTTTCTGACAATAAGTTTTTTAGTTGGAAAAATCCATTGCGAATCCATGGCACAATTCTATGGCGTATCCTGAGATTTTGGTTCTGTTATTTGCTTTCTATGCTGTAGTTTTGGAGGGAAATTTAGCCCCATTCAATTGGCTTAAGCTGCACCCATAGCCAATAGGTGACATGTCACTACTTTTTTTTTCAAATTCGTATTCCAGACAATAGTATGAATTTTTTTTACATGTATTTGCTTGGATATTCTACTGTGTGAACCAAAGCCTAAGAGGCAGTAGCACCAATCTGCTTTACTAAGAATAGCATTTATTATTAACATTCATTATGATTCTATAACAACCCTTTAAAGGGCAACTCCAGATGAATATAAGCAGTTATAGTAAGGGCTCAACCATATTATAGATCCATGTTATACAGATCAGTATACCCATAAACCCATACCCATAGAATTTGATAGACCTTAAAGCGGTTGTCTCACTACATTGATTCACCTTACCTCAGTCCTGTGTTCTTGGTTTCACTTTGAATTCATGGATGTGTTTACTGGCTTCCACTAGGCTGCATTAGAAGCCAGGTCTGTAGCTTTAGCAACCAGCGCTGGCAGCCTGTCAGGATAGATCAAACAGGTCTGTAGCTATAGTGACCTGAGGAGCTGATGCAACAAATACAAGAGGGGATATCTCAGAATAGGTAGGACACTGTTAATGGACATATATTGCAAAGTGACTTGTTTTTGCAAGATCTTCAACATAAAAAGCAATCCTTGTAGTGAGGCAACCCCTTTAAAGGGAACCTGTCACATTGAATATGGGATCGGATCTGCTAGTAGTTTGTTATAGAGCAGAATGCGCTGAGCAAATCAATATTTTTCTATGAGGAAAGATTCAGCCGAACTTTTCTATTTCATTCACTTAAATCCCTGTTTATTCTGGGTTAAGGAGTCCAGTAGGCATTCTTATCAGTGATTGACAGCCAGCCCCGTATGCACACTCATACAGAAAGACTGTCAATCACTAATAACTCTGCCTACTGGACTCCTTAACATTTTTTCCCCACCCTTGGTTGCATTTGATGGCATATGTCTTTTTTTACCCGTCCTAACTATGTAACTACAGTATATGTGACCCAGAATAAGTCGCAAATTCTTAGATCTTCCTCCTATGCTCTTGTGTCTACCTTTGGTTCTCTTGACCTAGAAGGGGGGTTTGAGTCCTATTTTGGCATCCATATTATTTATACTACAACCGCTTCCACCATTATTATTTTATTCTTTTATTTAGAAATCTTGATTGTATCATTGATAATAACATGGTTTGATATTGGAATTGATCTTTGAATGTGACTATGAGATGGCCATAGTTTGACGGCTTTTATAATTATCTTCTGGATGAAGAACCTTGATTCCGACAGCTGTAATGTGTATAGATTTGAGCATCCATATTAATTTTATTATAACCACAAGCCCGAGATTCCCTCATGATTCAAGTGGCTGAATCGTAGATGTTCTTCCAGTTCTCATAGTGGTCTATGTTTATTTCACTCAAACCTTTGAGGGTTTGGGTCTTATTTTAACATCCATATTACCTATATTACAACCACAAGATCAAGGTTTCCTTAGGGTTCAAGTGTCCGAAACCAAGATCATCTTTCAATTTTCTTGTGGTCTACGTTTGGTTTGCTTGAATCTAGAAGGGGGCTTGGGTACTATTTATATGACAGCCAAAAGGCCCAGATTGTCTCATGGTTCGAGTGACCGAAACTTAGATGGTCTTTCAATTTTCATGGTTGTCTATGTTTGGTTCACTTGGACCTTGGAGGTGTTTTGACTCCTATTTTAGCATCCATATTATATATATTACAATCACAAGACCCAAATTACTTTATGTTTGAAGTGGCCAAAACTTAGATCATCTTCTAAATCTCATAGTGACCTATGTTTTACTCATTTGAACCTGGGAGGGATTTTGGGTCTTTACTATTTATATTAAAACCACAAGACCCAGATTTCCTTATGGTTCATGTGGCCAAAACTTAGATCATCTTCTAAATCTCATGGTGATCTATGTTTTACTCATTTGAACCTGGGAGGGGTTTGGGGTCTTTATTATTTATATTACAACCACAAGACCCAGATTTCCTTATGGTTCATGTGGCCAAAACTTAGATCATCTTCTAAAGCTCATTGTGGTCTATGTTTTACTCATTTGAACCTGTGAGTGGTTTTGGGTATTTACTATTTATATTACAACCACAAGGCCCAGATTCCCGTATGGTTCATGTGGCCAAAACTTAGATCATCATAAAGTTTTCATGTTGGTGTAAGTTTGATTCATTTGAACCTGAGAGGGGTTGCATCCATTTTTAGAGGCCATCTTATTCACCAGTCTTCAGTCTTGTTAAATTTTACGTAAAGTATCATTTATTTATCATTTTATCTGTTTAGATTTTTTTTTCTTTAATTGCAGTTAAAATAATAAACTGAAATGCAAATCTATGGAGGAATCCAGGCTGTGGATTCACGAAGAATGAAAACAACAGATTAAAGGCCATTTGCACAGGAAAAGAGCTAATCTCAGTCGTTGCTAAGTGGAGCTTCAATTTCAAGGGCTCTTGTCGATAATGCCCCTTCTAGCTCCCTATTTCCATAATGACTATTGAAGATAATATGTAACACTGTCCGGTGACCTTCATAATCTGTAATTAAAATGTTTAACTAAGAGCACCCCTATTTCCTCCTAATAAAACAATCATTTAGTGGAGTGACAAAGGTATAGAATTTATTCAAACATATATTCAAATTTACATTACATTATCAGAGTATAGATCCAATGGAAAAACCCTTCATTGGCAATTTTACAGCTAGTGCTGGTGAATATGATACTATCCATCTATGTTCCTCTTTAAGATTTCTCTTTGGGGATTAATTACCATCATAAGCAGTGACAGATTTAGATTCAATTATAGTCCAGGTGTTCTGAGCCCTCAGAAAATTTATGACTATGACCAAGACCTAATATTACAAAAATATTCCATTATTCATTGAGACTTTCAAAGAAACTAGATTAGTAACACAATGTCTGAGAATGGGTTTACAAGGAGGGAATATTGAGGGCACGGGGCACACAATAAAGAATGGAGAATTTGATCCCACTGAAGACCTCAATCATGTGCTAGATAAAGGGGAGATCACACGCAGAGAGGTCTCTAGGGCACAATTTGTCTCGGACACAAAACTCACAACCCATCTCCTTCTGCACAACTTCGGGATAAACAGGGGTATGCTACACCACAAAGGCTCTTACTCAGCTCTCACTCTATCAACACTGTGAGCACCACATGTACCTGCTAGAGATGGGCGAATTTCTCAAAATTTCGGTTCGGTCACTTTGCCGAATTTCCCGACAAAAATAAATTCGGTCCGAATTACTTCGGGCCGAATCGCGTTAAAAAAAGAGCTAATTCCAGGCTGAAAAGACCTGCAGGTGCAGTTAAAAAGTTGTGCCATGCTTAAATATGCAGAGGGAGCTTGGTTTGGTCTTCATACAATGTTGTGTTTTTTGTATGACACACAGATGACTGCCGCCGCTCCCATAAATCGCTTTTACTCTAAAATTCCCTGGCACTTAAGAACGCAAAACGACCAAAAAACTGAAGGGGAATGTACCTGAAAAGCATAGGCAGCGACAGCTGGAAAAAAACAAGCTGAGTGGCTCAGGGGGCAACATCAGTGACAGAGTGGGGGAGGTGACGGCGGCAGCCACAGCACATGAGGTCAAAGAGTGACAATGACATTCGAAATGGCAAAAACAGGATAGGCCACAGAGTGGGACCAAAGACACAGTGTGAAAGGTTACGGCAGCACCACAGCAGCACATTAGGTTTAGAAGTGGCACAATGACATTCTGGAGGTGGCAAAAACCCGGAGTAGGCCACAGAGGCACAATGACAGAGAGTGGAGGTGACGGCGCAGCAGCATGAGGTCAGACAGTGGCACAATGACATCTGGAGGTGGCAAAAACAGGAGAAAGGCCCCACAGAGTGGCACAATGACAGAGAGTGGAGGTCACAGCGGCAGACAGCATGAGGCCAGACAGGGCACAATGACATGCTGGAGGTGGCAAAAACAGGAGTAGGCCACAGAGTGGCACAATGACACATTGTGGAGGTCACGGCAGCAGCAGCATGAGGTCAGAACAGTGGGCACATGACATTCTGGAGGTGGCAAAAACTGGAGTAGGCCACAGAGTGGCACAATGACAGAGAGTGGAGGTAACGACGGCAGCAGCATGAGTTCGACAGTGGCACAGTAACGTTCTGGAGGGGGCAAAAACTAAGTAGGCCACAGAGTGGCACAATGATAGAGAGTGGCGGTGACGGCAGCAGGAGCAACAGCATGAGGTCATAAAGTAGCACAATGACAGAGTGTAGAGGTGGGTGGCAATACCAGTCCCTGGTAAAGATGGTTGGTGACAGATGGAGAAACTGTCAGCAGATGTGTGGCATCAGGCGGGTGGCGGCATCAGAATATGGCTGAGGCAGTTAGTTTGAACCCAGACTCATTTCTCACATTTTTGGGTGAGGCGTCATGGCTGATGTAGTTTGACGCCTAAGGCATCGGTGTGTGGAAATCCGGGCCGATCCACCCCTTTACATTTGACAAAGGTCAGTCGTTCCACATTTCCCGTGGACAAGCGGGTTCTCCTTGGGGTAAACGATGGCCCCCGCCGCACTGAACCCCTTTGCTCAGATGCCACACTACGGGCCCCGGGCAGGACAGCTTTCTCCACTGCAAACCCCAGCAAGTTTGCGGCCACACATCCAGTTTGGCTCCCCAGTAAGTCCCAGCGGATCTTCTAAACTGGTTGGAAAGAGTGCTGTCCAAGAGGCCACCCCCTGTTTTTTCAGGGTCTGCTCCAGGTCCTGCTAGGGGACTGCCCTCCTCACACGGTGAAGGAAGCTGCCATCAGGGGACTCCAGACTTGGTTGCTGCGATAGAGGGTACTGCTCTACCCCCCCCCCCCCACCTTTCCCGGCAGCCGGGGCGTGTACGTGAGCGCTGAAGAACCCCCCGGTCAGACCTGTCAAGGGGGACATGCCGCACATAGGCAACGGCCCAACTGACTACGGAGGTTTTTCCCTATAGTATTTGAGTTTGCCCCCCTCTCAATAGCTGGGAAAAAGGGCTCCCATTTTGGACCGGTAGCGAGGTCCAATAGGGTGGAGACCAGAAGTCCCCCTCCCGGTGCGACTATTGGGCTGAAACTACCAGGAAATCAGCATGCTGCGGGCCATCTGCACAAGTGACTCCGAGGGCTCCCTCCTCCATCTCCACTGTTACTGCCACGGTGCTTGCGGGTCATTTTGCCCATCTTCCTCATCTCCATCTACCTCCTCCAGCTGCTCTGTTTCCTCCTCTCTTGTCACCTGGGTAGAAAATCCATCATTTCCCCAGACAATGCTTCTGCTCCAATGTCCCTCCTCCATTTCAGTCCCCCCCGGACTCATGGGGCTGCGAGATGTAGTCCCCGTCTCCAGTCCCCTGCCAACAGATTTTTCAGCATCTGTTCCAGGACATGAAGGAGTGGAATGACTTATTCATCCCGTATCCTGGGACTGACAAATAACGTGGCCTCCTCGAATGGCCCAACAAAGGCAGGTGTCCACGCATGAGCTGCCACTGGCTGACATCAAAGTTACACAGGGAGTACTCCTGTCCGCCTGGATCATCAAAAAATCTTTAAATGGCCTTTCTCTGTTCATACAGTCGGTCCAACTTTGTGCAGGCTGGAATTCCAATGGGGGGAAACATGCATATCAGAGTGTGTTGGGGGGGGGGCCGTTCTGCGCTGCAACTCTAGGAGGGTGTTCCTGGCTTTGTAGGAATGGATGAAGTGCATGCACAGTTTCTGGCCATTTTCAAATTTTCTGAAGATCGGTGGAAGACTTCAGGAACCTTTTCACAACCAGATTGAAACACGTGCGCCATGCAGGGGCATGGACCTTCCCTCCTCGGTGCGCGCGGACACCATGTTCCTCCCATTGTCCGTCACCATGGTTCCGATTTTCAATTGCACGGAGAAAGCCACACATCGATTTCTTGCTGCATGACGTGGAGCATTTCCTCCCCTGTGTGACTTTGTTCGCCAAGCAAGCCAGGTCTAGAACTGCGTGACACCGCTGTTTCCCTACACATTGTGGTATGATGGAGCAGTACTTGTGGAGGCTGAGATGGTGGTGGTGGAGGAGAGGGGCGGACATTGGCGCAGGGGCTGCAGTTTGACAACGTGAGGAGAAAGCGGCATCTCCTGTCCAAGTTGTTGGTGTGCCCGGCTGGAAGCACATTCACCCAGTGGGCCGTAAAGGACATGTACTGGCCCTACCGTAGTTACAGCTCCAGACGTCCACGCTGCCGTGCAACCTTAGAACAAAACCGATAAGCTCAAAGGACTGGCCCCCTTCTGTTCTACATATTTATGAAAATGCTGGGACTGCCTTTTTGGAAAATAAATTACGGCTTGGAACTCTCCATCTCGGCTCGGGACAAGCCATTAGTTTTTTCTGAACGGTGCAGGGGACCTTCCGGTTCCCTTAGCAAAGAACTGCACAAAACCGCCCGAGTAGCTGGATTTTACCACCAAACGCTCCGCACTGAGAGTGACTACTGCCGCCGCCCGACATCCGCTTGAGCCCCTGTTCCGCTACTTTCTTGGACTGCGAAGCGGGTTTTTTTACCCCTCGTGGCGCCCTCTGGCTCCCGACCTCCACTGCTGCTATCCTGCTGACTCACGGCCACACAACCTACTTGCTGGCTGCGCCGCTGCCTGACGCGCAAGCTGACGCCCTCTTCTCCTGACCGATGATGAAGCCCTTGCCTCACCCGCTCCCAAGTGCGGTCGGCTACATCATCATCCTATTTGTTTTCATCGTCACTGCTGTCCTCATCACCGGCCCCTTGGTAAGCAGAGGCTGCCCCCTCACAACATGACCCCCCATGCCACTCTCAACATCTATACTTTGCCGTCTACTTCCAAGAAGCCGGGGATATTTGCCCCATTTCTTTCGCTGCCAAGTAAGCTGCTGAATGCCCTCAAATTGTTCACCTCGCTACATAGTGGCGCTGACCCAGCCCAAACATAGTAGATCTCTGGCTGGGGGAACTGGATGGGACAGAGGCGGGTTGAGGACAGGTGAGGGCCGCTGAGACCCACCCCCCGGCCATCCCAAACCCTAAGGGTTGTGTCGATGTTCCCACCGACTCTTGGCTGGGGTTGTCAGATGTCAATCTGGGAGGAAGTGGATGACTTAGTCAACCAATCAAGAACCCTTGGGTTGCTGAACAACACACGGCCCGCTAGATTACAGCGGCAGTTGTGGGCCTCACCAAGTGACCCCTGCTGCGACGTCCCCTTGCGTGCTGCGACCTGGGCCCGCTCCAGGAATTTTTTGCCTCTGCCACTCGCAGGTGAAGAGCCTGCCACCTCTCTGTCTGACATACTGTTTTTTTTCTAAAATGTACAGACCAACTGTTTGATGAAGATATCTGTATAATGATAAATACACACCCTGTATTTGACTCCAAAGAACCCACTAAGAAGCTTGGGTAACCTTGGGATATAAATTGCGCTCCACAAATGGGCAGGAAAAATTGACTTGTATGTGCCGTTTAAAAACTTTTGTGTATTTACTGAATATAAAAGCACAAACAGGTTTAATTATCCTTGGGATATGAATTATGCTACAGAATTTCTTCTGTAGCGGTGAAAAACAAAGTTTCTTTTACTGAGTACAACTGCAGAAAAATACTTAGTTAACCCTTGGATGTAAATTGTGCAAAAGAATTGAGCAGCCAAAAACTACTAGCTTTGTAGTATGTTACAATGGTGTGTTTTCTACGCTACACAACAAGAGTAAAACTTGTAATTAACCTTCGCTTGTGAATTATGCTACAGGAAAAATGTATTTTTTGGCGGTGAAATAAACGGTTTCTTTTAGTCACCACAGCAGCAGAACAACGCTTAATTAACCCCTGGATGTAAATTGCGCAAAAGAATTGAGCAGCCAAAAATGAATTGGTATTTGTATTGTAAAAACCTGTTTCTTTAAATGATACAACAGGGAAAAGGCTTAGATCACCCTTGGATATTTAATGTGGCTGTGAGCAGATAGCATTAAAATGTATATGCAGCTGCACTGGAACACACTTTGGATTTCAGATCCAATACCCCACAAAAATTAGAAATAAACGTTAAGAGAAAGCAGTCTCTGAGACAAGCTGAGACAACCCGCCAAAAATCGCTGTATAAAAATGAGTTCTTTAGTATCCCGCTAACATAAGCAGCCGTGCAGCACCTTCCCTGATCAGTAAAAGTGAGAGCGGTATGAGCTCCCAGCGTCGCGCCCGGACATATATAGTGCGGTGACGTCACAGAATCCCGCCCGGGCTCTGATTGCTTCATCTCTGCACATGTCATGCAGGCTATGCCCTTCTTCCTCCCAGAGTGCTTTGCCTCATGTAACGCAGCCATTTTATCAATCAAAAGCACACTTCGTTCACGCGAAGTACCCAAAAGTTCGTCTTCATTCCGAACCGAAGTTGTCCTGAATTTCTAAACAAATTCCACTTTGTTAGAATCAATTCGCCCATCTCTAGTACCTGCACATGGTCAACATCTCCAACAATACACACACTGCCAACACCTTAAAAAAGGACTATACACTAACTCATCAGATATATATAGGTTTGTTAGGCCAACAAGACAAAACTATTAAAGTGTTAAGCTTTAATATAAAGGTCCAGTGCCTAGTTACAAAAAGTTACAAAATACCAGACATAAATATAATTGTGCAGAACAGTATATAAACAAAAAGGGATAAAAAACAGATCTTTTGCAATTTGATTGGTTAATATTCTGGGCTCAGAAGTATAGCTGTACAGACCTATGCTGGTGGTAACTAATGGGACGGTTAATGGTCTTTGGTGACCCAAGGTGTTTTATAGAATCTCCAACCCCCCAGCCCCTCCTCCTGTTTAGGTCACAGAGGTGTTGGCTAATTACATTAATTACATGCTGGGGACACTAGGAAAGTCATAACTTCCAGCATTGCTCATAACTCCTGCTAGGTGTCTCCTAGCTAGAAGTCATAACCGCCAAGTTCCCAGGTATGAATTAACCAACCCAGGCATACCAAATATGAATATGATAGTTTCATGATTTGAGCTGATTTCCATTTCTGTGGTTGCCTAAAGCCTAAAATTCTTGCGTATGAGACAGGAAATATGGATGATTTTAGGCCATAATTTTATAAGTAAGCTATGGAAAACATTGATTATGGCCAAGATTTGTTTGATGTATCATTCTTCCCATTGTCCTATGCCATGTGCTCAGCTAGCAAAGAGTCATGGGGATGGTCTGTTTGGCTTGTGTGTATTCTTCTTCCACCTTTCCTACTTAACACGTCCATGCTAATTGGCATAGCTGACAAAAGGACTTACTAGGACTGATCATTCTAAATACCCCCTCACAGGAATCAATGCAACATTTTCAGAAAAAGACATAATAAACTGATGCATCACACACAATATTAATATACAAAATAATTAAGCAAATTGGAATAAAAAAATTTGACCCCAGAGGCACATTTTTTTCACACACAATATAACAGCTTTGCCTGGAATATTTCTTTAAAGTTCTACTATATTGGAATAATACTTATGTAATGGTATATTTAGCTGCCTACATTGAGGGCGACCTTCATTCATTTAATCAAATGTTATAGGTCAGTTAGATATGTCTACTGGTAAATGTGTAGGGGTACCACATATGTGCTCACTTTCTAGTGAAATCACAGCAGTTGTACAAGTTGTACTTGTTATTATTAGGCTTTTGCTTTAGACAATTTTGGCCATTGGACCTCATCAATTTGAACAACAGGGATCACTAAATTTGCGTTTTCCAAAACTCTCTTAGGGTGGGGGTACTTCACGCATTGTCTCAGCCCCCATTTGTAGAAACCGTGGGGATACCGTATATCTTTGTCATGATGGATAATCTGGTGGGGACCATGATGGTGCCATAAAGCAAACATAGTCCTCACTGGACTATTTGTCCTCTATTTAGCAAATATGTATGGTTTCATTGGACACAGAAGTGTGCGTAGACCACGTTTGTTTGTTTGTTGCAGAAACCAAACTTGTTCATTAAATAGGGCAAACATAGTCTAAATAGTACTTTGTTTGCACTATGGAAGTCTGTGGTCCCATTGCAGCCCTACTGTTTTATCTGACAGATACCCGGAATGGGGGCTCATACGGTGGCTAACTGGCAATGCTCCATAGGATAAAGTTTGCAAAAGAACTCTCTCCCAGAACTACTTTAGAGACCTCACAATTTATGTCTGGATGACCTGTCGGTCAAGACTGGGGACCCAACTCTCAGGTATGTGAAGTACAGTATTATGTTATTTTAGAAGGCCCCCTGTCATGATTTCCCTTATTTCCGTAGGCAACCAACAGTTTCTAAAAGGCTATTAAGAAGAGAGCTGAACTCTTCAGCTCCGTATCAAGTAGACGGCGCTGAAGAGTACAGATCTCTTCCCATAAACCTTTTAGAATATTTAAAGGGGTTGTCTCACTACAGGAATTGCTTTTTATGTTAAAGATCTTGCAGAAACAAGTCACTTTGCAATATGTGCCTATTAACAGTGTTCCACCTATTCCTAGATATCCCCTCTAGTATGGGCTGCATCAGCACCCCAGGTCACTATAGCTACAGACCTGTTCGATCTCTCCTGATAGGCTGCTAGAGCTGGTCGCTATAGCTACATACCTGTTTGATCTCTCCTGATAGGCTGCTAGCACTGGTCACTATAGCTACAGACCTGTTCGATCTCTCCTGATAGGCTGCCAGTGCTGGTCACTATAGTTACAGACCTGTTCGATCTCTCCTGATAGGCTGCTAGAACTGGTGGCTATAGCTACAGACATGTTCGATCTCTCCTGATAGGCTGTCAGCGCTGGTCGCTATAACTACAGACCTGTGGCACTCAGCAGCTCATCAGAGCAGGCCAGTAGTAGCCAGTAAACCCGCCCCTGAATCAAAAATGAAACTAAGAAAACAGGACGGAGGTAAAATTAATCGATATAGTGAGACAACCCCTTTAAATGCAATGGAATGCCAAGGTGTTAAATCCCCACACGCCGACATGATGCTTCTCCCAAATGAGATACCTCACCCCTTTTGAACCATCTTCTTACCAGCATAAGATATGATGACTCTTCCTTTATACATGACCCAATACTCAGCTAAGAAAATATTCCTTGTTACCTAAAACGTATGATAAAATATTCTCTGAATTTAGGACGAGGCAGAACCCAGGATGGAAAAAGCTCTCTTTATTCTGAATAAAGTTCCGACATCAGTCAGGAGATAGGAATCTCTTAGGGGATATATAAAACAGCTAATACAAGTAATAAAACTTCGATTGCAGCCCTGGCGGATCACAGCAGAACCACAAGCAGATTTCAGCTCTCTGATCATATATCATACTGATGTAACTACTTGGGATTCTGAAGTTCAAAAGGTTTTCAGTAAATTGCAATGTCTGGTGCAAGACAAAGAGCTTGTCTGAGAACATCCCATTGTATCATGACTGTAATTACAGCCTGGCAGGACAAGCGGCACTCTTCTGATTGTGGTCAAGCAAATGATACTCTTCCCACAGTCAGTTATTATTGAATGGACATTTTTTATCTATTCAAAGACTCACGACCGATGGATGGGAATATTTTATTGGCTGCTAAGCTGTTTATGTATTAATATGTCTTAAAGGGACACTACCACCAAACTTTTTTCTTCACATACTGACAAGCAATATGTGACTATTCTATACAATAGTTTTTTTTTTTTTTAAATTGGGCAATTTTTTTTTTTAATAGAATTTTTTACATTTCTCCTTTCTTTACTTCCCAGTTTGTCTCTCTAGCGTCCTGTTAGGGACTGTCAGGGACGCACACGGAGACACGAACGGAGTGAGGCCCTGATGCTGGTCTCACCCTCTGTCCCTGCTTTTTGGGGTACCCGACTCCTTAATATGTCGGCCCCAACCAGAAGACTGGGATCTATTCTGAGCCAAGTGAGACACAGGACATAGACGAACAAACACAGAACAAACAGGAAAGGTCAGACAGGCCAAGTCAGCAACGAACGGGCAGCGCAGTACAGAAACGAGAGACAAGTGAGTAACCAGGGTCCATGCAAGAGTCAAAGAACACAGAGTAATCAGATAAGAACACAGGCGAACTACAGGTAGAGGAAAACCGTATAGCAGGCAAGGAAGACAGGAAGCTGAGACTATAAATATGGAAGAGGAGAAAGTAGAACAGTGATAGGAGAATGGAAGTGTTAATCACCAAAAGAACCAGTTAACCCAAATAGTGCTAGAAGATTCCTGGCCACGGAAGGCTTAGCAAACAGTGTTCACAGTTGGGGAAAGTATCATGGTCGAAGCCGCAGTTTTAGTCGCAGCTTCCGTGGCCGGCGACCAGGGTCAAATGCAGAGGGTCTGCTCGGCGCAATCGTGACCCTTCCCCTCTGTGAGCTCTGATAGCACAGTGAGGATCGCGTGATGGTTCTCTTCCATGCCCACTAAGGGCCTGAGAGAGGTAAGTGCTATTAACATGACCTGAAAAGTGTGAAGAAAGTTGGACTCTCCCTCCCCCAGTGCAGAAAAAGATCAACCCATTATCCTTCATGTATTGCTCTTGTCATTGCTCTGTGGTCTAGTCAAATCTTTACCTAAGCCTGCCCAGAAAACACTAGAGTGACACAGGTACTTGTTTACAAGCTAAAAACTCCCTCACGGACAGTGCCATGTAAGCAGGTACCTTTTAGAGGTGCAAAAGCCATAAGTTGTTTGAGAAAGGTTTGGGTTGTTTCTGTTTTAGACCTATTTCACATTTGCATCCAGGGTTACTCTAATGTTGAGGCGGGTCCAGCTCTGACATATGAAGGGCCTAAATGGTGGATGGACCGCATTGACTGCAGTGGAGTCCATCAAGTTTCCATTGTGGTTGCTATCATTTTATTGGAAAAAATAGCGCAGCATGTTGGATTTTTATGGAATCTGTAGGCTCTAAATGAAGCTTCTGGTAGAGATATGAGCCTAGCTGAACAATTTGGATGTGTCTTCAGCACTTGCACTTGGTTGATTGTTTGATTCAAATTCAGAGATCACAATCCCTCTAATCTGTAAGAAATTTACCAACATTGTTTCAGCTTTTGATTTGGTCTTGGGGAGTCGTCAGACTTCCATTGTGCACTTTGCCGCTCCATTTCAGGGTTTTATTGGTAGACCCAGGTTTCTTGACTTGTGATGACATGGCCCAAATGTCATCTTGCCTCTTCGAAAGGCAAATTTAGACATTCTTTTGTTTTTGTTCATTGGTGAGCTACTTGGAGACCATGTTTGTACACAACTTCCTAATGCCAAGATTTCAAGCTAAGATTTTCCTCTGTCGATGTTCACCTACTCTCCTAAGCTCCTTATAGTCAGCCAACAATTTTCAAGCACAATGTAAAATCATTGTTGCAGTGTTTTCATCAATTCTGTTGGATCTCTCCACATCAGTGATACTTTCTTTGCCCTTTAAAGGTATTGTCTCACTACAGATATTGATGGTCTATCACTATGATATGTCATCATTGTCTAAAAGGTCACGTTCCCATCTCTGGGACCTGTACTTAATTCCTAAACAAGCCATTAAACCTCTCTGTTCATAGACATGAATGGGAGTTCCGATTACAGACGAGCATTGCTGCTACGACTAAACTTGGCTATGAGAGCGTCCTGACTGTTCTGAACAGAGATGTTTCGGGCTCATTTAGGAGATAAGTGCAGGTTCCAGAGGTTGGATTCGCACCTATCAGACATTGATGGCATATCATAATGTTTTTAATGAGATAACTCCTTTAATGGGGTTCTCCACTTTAGACAATACCTACTTGTTAGAAGGGTACTTTGACAATAAGTTCATCACAAATTATTAGTTGTAATTTGTGGGTAATTAAGGCACTTAGGGCAACATGTATGAATGTTGGCACTCACAGGCCAGTTCTAAATCACTTTAAAGCAGTGTAGAATGCGGCAGAACCTATGAAGCTGTTCTTCTGCAGGTCATACATACAGGGCAGTGTAGAGCCAATGCCACAAGTCTGGCTCAGGCACCACCTTTACACTGGTCTGGCTGTTCTTCTGCAGGTCATACATACAGGCGCAGCGTAGAGCCAATACCACAAGTCTGGCTCAGGCAACCACCCTTTATCCTGGGTCTGTTCTTCTGCCAGGTCATACATACAGGGGCAGTGTAGGAGCCAATACACAAGTCTGGCTCAGGCACCACCTTTACCCTGGTCTGGCTGTTTCTTCTTGCAGGTCAATACATAACAGGAGCAGTGTAGAAGCAATACCAACAAGTCTGGCTCAGGCACCACCTTTACCCTGGTCTGGCTGTTCTTCTGCAGGTCATACATACAGGGCAGTGTAGAGCCAATACCACAAGTCTGGCTCAGGCACCATCTTTACCTGGTCTGGCTGTTCTTCTGCAGGTCATACATACAGGGCAGTGTAGAGCCAATACCACAAGTCTGGCTCAGGCACCACCTTTACCCTGGTCTGGCTGTTCTTCTGCAGGTCATACATATAGGGCAGTGTAGAGCCAATACCACAAGTCTGGCTCAGGCACCACCTTTTACCTGGTCTGGCTTTTCTCCTGCAGGTCATACATAGAGGCGCAGTGTTGCGCCAATACCACAAGTCTGGCTCAGGCACCACCTTTACCTGGTCTGGCTGCTCTTCTGCAGGTCATACATACAGGGCAATGTTAGAGCCAATACCACAAGTCTGGCTCAGACACCACCTTTACCCTGGTCTGGCTGTTCTTCTGCAGGTCATACATTACAGGGCAGTGTAGAGCCAATATGGTACAAGTCTGGCTCTCAGGCAACTCACCTTTACCCTGGTCTGGCTGTTCCTCTGCAGGTCATACATACAGGGCAGTGTAGAGCTAATACCACAAGTCTGGCTCAGACACCACCTTTACCTGGTCTGGCTGTTCTTCTGCAGGTCATACATACAGGGCAGTGTAGAGCCAATATGACAAGTCTGGCTCAGGCACCACCTTTACCCTGGTCTGGCTGTTCTTATGAAGGGCATACATAAAGGCGCAGTGTAGAGCCAAAACCACAAGTCTGGCTCAGGCACCACCTTTACCCTGGTCTGGCTGTTCTTCTGCAGGTCATACATAAACAGGGGGGCAGTGTTAGAGCCAATACCACAAGTCTGGCTCAGGCACCACCTTTACCCTGGTCTGGCTGTTTATTCTGCGGGTTATACATACAGGGCAGTGTAGAGCCAATACCACAAGTCTGGCTCAGGCACCACCTTTTACCCTGGTCTGGTGTTCTTCTGCAGGTCATACATACAGGGCAGTGTAGAGCCAATACCACAAGTCTGGCTCAGGCACCACCTTTACCCTGGTCTGGCTGTTCTTCTGCATGTCATACATACAGGGCAGTGTAGAGGCAATACCACAAGTCTGGCTCAGGCACCAACTTTACCCTGGTCTGGCTGTTCTTTGCAGGTCATACAATACAGGGTAGTGTAGAGCCAATACCACACGTCTGGCTCAGGCACCACCTTTCCCCTGGTCTGGCTGTTCTCTGCAAGTCATACATACAGGGCAGTGTAGAGCCAATACCACAGGTCTGGCTCAGGCAGGCCACTTGTAACTTGGTCTGGTTGTGCTAACTGTTCTGCCCCTTGGTTTGGCGTCAGAGAATCATAAATATGTATAATTCTAAATATTGTGGTGCAACGCCCCCAGAACGGCCCAAATCTTTGGCACATTAATAAATGTCTTGTAGGCACTTATCGCGTCAAAGTTTGGAATGCGACTGTTCATACATCTATAGAATAGGTCTACTAAAGCTTTTTGACACCAGAAAACTGGTGCGGCCCTGTTCATACATGTCGCCCTAAGTGTATAGTTTCCCTATAGCCCCACCACAGGACAAATTAGGGATTACACAGTGCCCATTGAAGTCAATGGTCTGTCTGTGTAATGCAGGACAGGATAGGTCCTCAAGAGCGAGAGAAGCTCTTTGCAATTGCTCCTCATTTTGGCTAAAATATGAGGATCCTGAGCAGAGGAACCCTCTCTATTTACTCAGATTTTTATAACAGTGTGTATGAAAACAAGTTTTCTAAACTGGAACCTTGTAATCCACATGCAAATTGCTGTTTTCTTCATAGCATTATCCCCATAAAGTTACAATAGCATCTCCCTGATGTCACGTATGCTTTAGCCAAGTTTAAAGGAGTTTTGCCACGATCTAATGTTGACATGGGATCCTCAATAATGGGTAATTAATAACTTTTCTAAATATATGTGATTAAAAAAAGTGTAGCTTGTGAGAGCTGCAGCCTGGCTTAGATGCCCTTAGTTTCTTGACTGTTTACATTAGCTATGACCAGGAGCTGATCTGGCCCTGCTTGCATTGTTTGCACTTCTTATCTGATGGCAGGGCACATAAACAAGCTTTGAAGGGAGGGGGAGAACAATGCCTGTGTCTGCTGTATAGAGAATCTGCTGGTTGTAATGTAATTATCTGATTAAACATGCAGACCCTGCCTGCTTAGCCCTCCTCCCTCACCCCCTGCAGCAGTTCCTGAACACTGCCTGCTTGGATCTTATCATCTCTCCTGAGTACTTGTTTTTTTTAAACACAGAAACACAACACCACTTTTTTCAAGGCTCAAGAGGACAGTTCAGCCTGTTAGGTGAGGAAATCACTTCTTGGCAAAACCCCTTTAAGGCCCTGTTCACACGGCGGATTGGGGCACGGTTCTGGTCGCGGGTTGCGACGCGGTTTCCGCGGCCAAAACCACGCCCAAATCGCGCCTAGTTTATTAACCGCGTTAATATTCACACGCCGCGTGTGGAGAACTCTCCTGTCAGTTCTTGACAGGGACTGCTCTGCGAGGCGGCCGCGTGGTGCTGCCGCGGGCGGTGCGCGGCTGGGGCTCGGCTCGCGGCGCGGTTTGCCCCCTGCTATTAATTTGCATGGGGGCAAACCCTTGGCGCAAGCCGCGCCCCAAACCACGCCCCACCCGCGCCGAGACCACGCCCAGCGCCCGCGCCGCAAACCTGCATCGGGAGACGCGAGTTTGCGGCGAGGTTCGACGAGGCTTTGGCCCAAACCGCTGTGTGAACGAGGCCTAACAAGAAATGTTATCAGTGTTCATTACTGTAATTTAAGCTTTGACATTCTTGTGACTGATACAAAAACACACATGGCATCAGTAGAAGACAATAACACAGCTGTAGAAGGCTGATGTGATGAGCTTATGAAACCATACTTCAGCTTCTCTATAGAGCTGCCACGACAAGCTCAGGATGGCAAGTTGTCAGACTTCATGGACCAATGACCAAACCTTCACCTGTCAGTGTAATAGATGAGATAAGGCGTCACAGAAGCAACTGGGGTCTTTTGAACAATTTATTGGGCTTCGACAGGAATAAAATTCCTAAATGTGCAACTGTATTTAGGCCCCGGTGCACAGTATTTTTGGTCTTTTTGCTGTTTTGAGGACACTGAGGTCTCTCTGACACAATCTTTGGTGGCACACATGTGGGACTACAGTCTCCCTCTTTATCCACATGTGATCTCCCTGTGTCTCAGCTTCTTCTCTGAGTCCCTGTTCTGGATATACTCCAGTGTCTCTTACCAGTACCCAACCTTAAGTGGTTTCCTGATGTTTCTTGCCAATAGTGCACTTTCTGGATGCCAACCATTTGCTCACCTCAGAATGTCTCCTCCTTGAAGTTTCCAAGGCTTCTCCTCTCCCTACAGTTTCTCCTGGTGCTTTCATGACAACTATTGTCTGAGAGTAAAATTGTTGTCTCTATGTAAAAATCTATAACACTAATAATAACCTGGATCTGCTGTGTTACACTTTAAAATGGAACTTTAAAGGGGATGTATCGCTTCATTAGTTCGGCTGATTCATACTGCTCTCAGCTTCTCAACTCTAGAAATGCAGGGGCGTTTCTTCCCCTCCCAGCTGGGTGACATCATCCCTCCCTTCACTGTTCATGCTGGCTCCCGAGATTCCGCCCCCTCCCCTCTCTGAGTCCACATGTCACTGTGTCTCTCCCTAAAAGTCTTATTTTGTAAGAGCTGTATACATACCACAGGCTGCATTCAATCTAGACTGAACACTCTTCTCCTCTCACAGCTGGAGATGTGTTACAGTTGAATCCAGCTTTCTATGAAGAGCACAGATCTCGCTTCTATGCAGGAGAGTTAGGCACCGGGACAAAACTGTTATGTTTTCTCATTGTAGAATCTGCTGCAGTCTGTTTCTGCTGGGTGTGGAGAGAGAAAATGCTACGGCCCTTAACTCTGAGTCAGGCAGGGATCGACACAAATTCTGCTGTTTCCTGATTGTGTAAGCACTTCAGTGTAATTCTGTTTCTTCTGGCTGTATAAAGTGAAAATGTGACGCTCCCTTACTCTGAGTGAGAGACACAGGAATGCTTGCTCTGTGAATATGACCAGGGGCTGTACAGAATGTAAATGATCTCTCAGCTAGTGAAATGCAAGGAGGAGGGATCCCGAGGGATTTGACCAGGACTGGATATCAGTGTAAACAAAAACACAAGATAAGGAATACAGTGAAAACAAGACAAACAAATCCAATTGCAAAGTTGCTTGTTTTCACTGTCCCCTTATTCTGAAGACCATTTAATGAAATTATAAAACCCCTTTAAGGGCCAAATGTATGAAAACTGTTTAGGTCTAAAACTCACTTTTTTGCCCATAATAACTTGAGTTTTAGACCTAAACAGTTTTCATACATGTGGCCCTAAGTGTATGTCTAGGTTCTTCTTGAGGTTGTAACAGGAGAACTCACAGTAACTTTGGATAAAAAAATGGAGATTTATTGCATTCTTCATAAAAGTTGAAAATTTACAGGAAATTGTAGCTTACATTCATTATGTTCCAGTCTTGTATATTGGGTCTCTCTGAGTGTGTGGAGGTCTTTTGCCTTCATCAGACCTTCATTTAGTCCACCATCTTGCATGCATGTGTCAAAGTTCCTTCTCACCATGTCGTTCACATGTCCACCCCCAACCTGTCCCTTGTGTGTCATATACTGTGAGGAGTAGGCATGGCCTATATAGTTGGCTAGTTTTTGTATACATATATAGAAGTCTACCAAAATATTTTATTCATCAGTTGTAACCAGTTTCAACCCCCAATTACTAAAATAGCTGTGGGGTTGATGAAATGTGAATGTCTACCACATGTTTATAGTTAACCCTACATATTGACTCATTTATGTTCATATTGTTCAAACAAATCATAGCTAACACTCTGGCTCTACAGAAGCTTTTAGGTTGGGACACACTGTTAAAGGATTTTGCACCCAGAATCAGCATTTAAACCGAGTGTACGGGGCTTTACATGCAAACACTGCATGCAAAATCAGACGACACTGATTTCACTCAAGTGTTCATCGCGCGTTCTGTCCGCACCGTCACAGAAATGAGATGTCAAGTCGTTGACACTGATAATGATAAAGTGCCTGAGACAGAAATCTGCCTTAACCATTCCGGGCCCTTTTCCTCATTGGAATTCTGCGTTGGCAAGAGCGGAATTTTCAACAAGGATAAAAGGGTTTTGCAGTGCTGACACTGTCATGGCCGAAAAAAGCCGTCGTGTGAACCCACCATTGAATGTGAAGAAGAACCTCCGTTTGCTGAAAGCAAGCAGAGATCTTGGAAATTGTTTAAAATTAAAGGGGTTGTATCACTACAAGGATTGTTTTTTTATGTTAAAGATCTTGCAAAAACAAGTCACTTTGCAATCTGTGTCCATTACCAGTTTCCTACCTATTCCTAGATATCCCTTCTTGTATGGGCTACATCAGCTAATCATGTTGCTATAACTACAGACCTGTTCAATCTCTCATGATAGGCTGCCAGCACTGGTTGCTATAGCTACAGACCTGTTCAATCTCTCATGATAGGCTGCCAGCACTGTTTGCTATAGCTACAAACCGGCTTCTACCGCTGCTTAGTAGAAGCCAGTAAACACGCCCCTGAATTAAAAATGAAACCAAGAAAACAGGACTGAGGTAAGAGGAATCAGTGTAGTGAGACAACCCCTTTAAACAAAAAGGGCAACGTATGAAAACTGTCTGGGTCTAAGACTTTCTTTGTTGCCCATAGCAACCAATCAGATATCCCTTCATTTCATATAATACTTTGAAAAAATGAAAATGGAGCTCTGATTGGTTGCTATGAGCTCTGATTGGTTGCTATGAGCTCTGATTGGTTGCTATGGGCAACAAAGAAAGTCTTAGACCCAGATAGTTTTCATACATATCACCAAAGTGTATTAGACAGTTGCATAAATGCTTTATAATCAGTGATAACACCTCCTTATATAAAGGTCTTTAGTCCATAAACAGCGCCACTCTTGTCCGTTGTTTATTTCCAGGATTGCAGCACAACTTCATTCAAGTGAATTGGACTGAACTGCAATACCAATCTTATCCACTAGAGAAGAGTGGCGCTGTTTCTGGAAAAAAAAACACTTTTTTTTATCCCCAGATAATCCCTTTAAGGGGAAAGTACTCTGCAAGGCCAGAAAAACTGAACCAAAATTGTTAATAAAAATTATGCTGAGGGAAGGTTGATTACGGGTTTTTCCCCTGTTTTTCCTATTATGGTTACTGCCATTGTTTATATAATGTGTACTGAAGTAATGTTATATAATTTGGCACAGACAGGCCGTCCATGTTTTTATGGGATGGGACATCTGTGTAGCTCACTTGTGATGCTGGAATGAGACCTCACATTAGAATATGCAGGTTTATCTGGGACGGATGCACAATTTGCAGCATGTGTCGTCTTACATTGCGCTCCAGTGCTGGGAATAACCCCCCGGGCTACTTTACTGGTGAATCTGGCGGGGGTTCACAAAGTTTTTGTGAGCATCAGATTACACACTTGCCCCAAAATGAGGGTCAGTGCTGAAACTAAATATTTGTCCATCCTCAGCTGCTCCTAGCTGAGCCGGCTGCAGCAGTCCAATAACCAACACCGTGAACCCCTTCTTACTATTCCTTTATGGAAAGCTGTGCATACAAATCGCCAAGGCACCAATCCCATCTGGCTTGTATAGTTTTATTTTTGGCGTTTTGTTAAGATTTGGGAAACCCGGGTGGGGGGGTTCTGAAAATTTGGTATGTTATATAGCTTATTAATTTCCTTAAAATAGTCCCTGGGTCAAGCTCTTCTATTAAGCTATTATATCTATTTCAGGGCAAGCTGGATGACAACCAACATGACCTCTGCCCCTGCAGTGGGTATCTCTCATTTTTGCTAAAACTTGAATGGCAGATGTTCTAGTTCCCACATGTAACATTAAGTTTTTTAGTGATTATGAATTTTCCTTTTAAAGGATGATTTTCAGACCATACAGTTCAACAGATGTCTTTACTTTCTTTGTTCACTTGACAGAAGCCCAAAAAACTTTCTGGTTACAGCACAAAAAGCATAGTGGCTGCAGTTCACTCCAGGTGGCGCTGTTACGTGAAGGCTAATGATCACTCTGGGAAGTGAAGGGTGCTACAAATACAACTTTCATTTAGACTTTTACAATGACATATAAGCAATTTATACTTACAAAAAAGAAAAAAAAGTTCGTTCCTTTTAAACACCGGGAAACGTCTGCATCGCTCTTAAAATTTTCTGAAAATGATGGAAAGTCCTGACTCAAAAACCCTTTTTTCTACCAATCCCTCCTTCCCCTCCTTCCAGGTATCCGTTAAGTCCACAATGTGCCTGGACTGCTTAAATGGTTGTTCCCACCTTGCACTTTGATGGTATATCAATAGGGTATGCCATCAATGTGTGGTAGGTGTGGGTCTCACCTCTTGGACCCCAAACCCCTTGGGGGCAGGCCGCCCCAAAAATGTTGGTCAAATGGGGAAACTGGCTGTGTTGCTCACAATCTCATTTGTTCTTGGGAATTTCCCAGTACAGGGGAATTGTTCCCAACAGTGCTGAAGTCAAAGTGTGACTACACAAAAGACCATAGGTGCCCTCTGCCAAAGAGGTTAAACAACCTTTTATTAGCTCCCCTTTTTAAAAGGTTTATTGGATAACTTGCCAATCTGTCCCATGGAATCAAGGACTCTCTCTTCACTCCAGACAATATGTATCAACTCAAGCTCTACTGTCTACAACCTCATCTTTAAAAAAAAAAATCTGTTAGGCCCTGGTGCACCTTGCCTATTTGCCCTAAACTTTTACCCCAAACATTCTTATGGATGGTAAAAGGGCCCCCAGCTGGTGGGTCAGCTGCAGGTTAGCTAGACACCTTCTCTTTCCTTTTTTCACAAAACCACTTCCCTTTGCTCTGAACACAATCAAACAGGAGGAGGGGAAAGTTTGGGGAAAAAAAAAATATTGATTGTCTGAAAAAATGATTAAACCCCCCCCGTTGAAGCCCAAAAAGGATAAAGCCCCTGGAAGGTTTTCCTCCTGTAATTAACCTTGTTACTGTGCAAAACTGTATGGTCAGAAATAAATATTAATATATACCCCGTGTTTTTTTTTTTTTTTTTTGCGGTCGTAATAAGTAAAGAGTAAAAAAAGACAAAAACATAAAAAAAAGAAAGAAAAACAAGTCAAACCCATATTAAATTAAAATATTGTAAACTACTAGAGTGATATACCGTATCTAAACAATCAAAAAAATTAAAAACGGGACAAAAATTTTGTGAAGTTGTTGCACGTAAATTTTCTTTTGAACAAAAATAAAAAAATGGACTGGATGGACTACAATACCCAGAAATATGAGCAAGATTAGGGAACCCAGATTTTACTTAACTCCAGATGTCAACGAGTGTTATGAACAGTGACTCGTGTAGGGTACATTCCAACAGGTCTGATCAGTGGCAGGTTTTTCTGCAACAGGCCTGCAGGATAAAATCTGTAAGCAAAATGATGAACATTAAGTGTGGATTTTATAAAGGATCCATCAAGGATTTTACTTTGTGATTAATCCGTGACAAAATTGGCACCAGTTATTGCGGATTTTTGCGTGCAGATTGTATTCTGAAGGACATGGATCCAACCCATTTGAATGTTTCCTTATTTTTTATCCTTCTTTGTAGCAATTATAAAATCTACCATCGGGGTGGAGGGCTTCTTGCCCGGGTTTTTGACTTTTTTCCAAGGGCCCCTCAGATTGGAGGGCTTTGGAGGTTGGCTAGGGTGCCTGGGTCGGGCTGTCAGAACTGTGCCGTCACCCGTCAGTTGCTGAATGATGTGGAGGTGCGTGCTGGAGCTTTAAAACCCAAAAGGTGCCCCCTGCCTTTTGCCCCCCTTTATGTATGACTGACCTCTGGGGAAAGGAAAGAGTCGGTTCTTCTGTGTGCATACATTTTCCATCCCTGCTTGCAGACCACATAAAATGATGGTAAGCCCACAGACCTTGACTTTGACATGCTCAAGCTCATTGCACCACCGTGGAGACCTAAAGGGTCTCTAACAACCACTCTCATTGGTGTTCGCCCCATATACTCTCCTTAAAATTTTCCCCCACTTTTCTTGCTGACTCAAGCCATCTGAAATTCATCCATTATATACACAGGCGTAACTCAAAGCTCTTGAGCCCCAAAGCAAAATGTTAAATCAGGGCCCCTAACTAATATGTGCTAATTATAATACTGGTGTCTTCCTATGTGGCAAGAGGGCTTTAGGGCCCCCTCAGGCTGCAGGGTCCGGTAGCAACTGCTACCTCTGCACACCTTATAGCTATGCCCCTGATTACATACAGGGTTTTGCTAGAGCTATCCTCATTGGACAGGTACGAACATGTGCTCCATCTCAGCTGTGCTTAAATACTTGTTTTGAAGTGTATGATCGTCTAAGGGTCAATGGCGACCCGAAACGCGTCAGTAGGAGACCATTTTTAACTCCATCTGAGGTGTCAATATCGGATATTTGTCCTATGTAACACTTTTTTAATATGGAAGAAATAAAGCATTTATTCTTTTACTCTACGTGTTGAAGCTGGCTTCCTTCTGAAATCAACCATTACATAATTATATACATTTCTGGCAAAGCTGAATGACAGACCAATTACTGATGTATCAACAGGGTCAATACTTCCAAGAAAAATCACTGAAAAAACGAAATTAACCAAAATTACAATACAATCCCATTAAAGAACTGATATAAGGTGCGGGATCCAATATTAAAAAGGGGGGTGTTGTCAAAATATATCACACCACACTTACCAGTAAATAATTAGGGTTAAAGGAGTTGTCTCCCCACGGGGTTTCAAAGAATGCATGAAAGAAATTTTCTGTCACTTCCTGGTTCATACTAATTTGCATAAGCTCCATGCTTGTACAGCTATGTTGTGCTTTCAGATGCTAATTAGATTAGATTAACTTCTCAAACTACTGGAAGGACTTCTTATCTGATCCCAAAACAAAGCCCTAATTACAGAGCTGTTTACTTGAGATAAATCAAGCTTTTTACTGTCTGGCAGCACAGGACACTGACTGACACTGCTGACCTGTGTGATGATCCACTCTCTGTATCTCATTGAACAAACAGCCCCAGGAGATTTGTTACAGGTCGGTTACTGAGGGAACTGAAATAGCCATGGAGGTAATAAATTCACTTGTATCTCTTTAGGGAAAACAGAGGAACAATGCAATATATTTGGAAAATGTCTTTATTTTGTGTTCCCTACAATTTGAAAGCTGTTCTTTGTAGCGAGACAACCCCTTTAATATGAACCTCATGAGAACATTCCTATGCTTTCCACTATTGTACCCTATCAAAGCAGGTGGGTAAATTGCCCCAATAATGGCGGTCCTGACTCTCGGTGGCTAACCCTATAACAACACTGTGCTTAATGATATCTGTACATAACCCATTCAAACCCCTCTCCACTACAAAATCTAAAGGGATAACAAACAATACACATTTACAGTTAGAGAAACATTACTGCCCCTTGCTAGTAAATATTCCCATATAAACAAAGAACAGTTTCATCATCCTTACTGTCCTTTAATGACGTGTTCCTGTGGGTTTTGTTTTTAGATTTTGTAGTGGAGAAGGGTTTGAATGGGTTATGTACAGATATCATTAAAGGGGTTTTGCCATGAAGTAAAATTGAAGTGGGAAGCTTGCAAATGAAATAACAAACATTTTCACCATTCATTATTATTAAAAATTCTGCACCGTTTTTGTTTTAGCTGCTCCCTTAGTGATCCATTGTTTACAGCTCGTCTCCAGAGAGGATTACACCAGGGCTGAGAGCTCCTCAGTCCGGTCACGCATGCTCAGACATCGCATCTCCTCTCAGGAAGCTACTGAGTGTTCAAACCCCAGGTTTTGTCACTATACTCCCTTCTTCTGTGCTCCTTAGTAATTGGTCAAACAGTGCAAATAAATGAAAAAGAAACCTCAATGAGGTCTGTGCATTGAGAAAGAGAAAAAAACAAAGCAATAAAACACAGGTTTGGTTCCTGCAGGGATTTGAACCTAGGACCCTTTTATGCCTGGAGGCAAAATCTTTACCTCTCAGCTACTCACAATGCTTTACATAAATCGACCTTTCTTTGACTACAGAGAGGAAAGGCCTGGTGATGTCATCCTGCTGGGTCACATCATCTGCAATTCAAACACATCACACACGCCCCCCTTCTGAGAACACAGAGCTGAAGAGCAGGATACAGTATTTATGAAATGAGATCGTGGCAAAACCCATTTAAAGGGGTTTTGCCATGAAGTAAAATTGATGTGAGAATCTTGCAAATTAAATAATAAACATTTTCACCATTCATCCTTATTAAAAATTCTGCACCGTTTTTGCTTTAGCTGCCCTTTTAGTGATCCATTGTTTACAGCTCGTCTCCAGGGGATACGACCAGGGCTGAGAGCTCCTCACTCCTGGTCACACATGCTCAGACATCACTTCTCCTCTCAGGCAGCTACTGAGTGTTCAAACCCCAGGTGCTGTCATTCTACTCCCGTCCTCTGTATTCCTTATTAATAAGTCAAACAGTGCAAATAAATTAAAAAAGAAACCTCAATGAGGTCTGTGCATTGATGAGGAAAAAAAACCCCACGGGTTTGGTTCCTGCAGGGATTTGAACCCAGGACCCTTGTGTCAGGAGGTAACAAGCATTACCTCTAGGCTACAGTGCAGCTACTTGTACCTCTGTAAATAAACAGACCTTTCTCTGAATAGAATTCAATTCAAACAAATCACACACGCCCCCTTCTGGGCACACAGAGCTGAAGAGCTGGATACAGGAGGTATGAAATGAGATTGTGGCAAAACCCCTTTAAGTACAGTGTTGTTATAGGGCTAGCCACAAAGAGGCTGGGCCGCCCTTATTGGGGTGATTTACCCTCCTGCTTTGATAAAGTACAATAGTGGAAAGCATAGGAATGTACTCATGAGGTTTATATTAGCACTAATTATTTACTGTTAAGTGTGGTGTGATATATGTTGACAACCCCACCTCTGTAATTTTTTAATATATTGGATCCCGCACCATATATTGGTTCTTTAGTGGGATTGTATTGTAATTTTTTTTAATAAGGATTAAGTAAAAGTTAAATTTTAGAGTGCGTTAATTTAGTTTTTTCAAGGCTGAATGACAACCATATTGCTATTCATTAGCATATCTGACAAGCTTTGTAGTGGTTTCTGTAGTGATAACTTTTGGGGAAATCCGGGTGACAACCCATCTGGGGGCTGCCATACCAGATATATCGCTAGGTTGCCACACAGATTCAGATACAATTCAGTAAAACAACATTTGTATGAAGAACATTGTGTACTTTTTTGGGAAATCATACAAATGTTTGTTATGAAGCTGCTCACGTTTTTAATGAGTGGCCCTAATGATTGAGCCACAGTAAGCAGGCATAGCTTATGACTGCGCTGATACGTGATTTCCATTAGCACACTCCAGGAGAACATTTGTTCTTTGATTACACTTCCCCAAAAAGCAGAACAGAAGTTGCAAGTAATACCCTCATTACATGAGGAAAAGTGCTGGGAGTGCTCTACTCTGTCCCCTCCAAGAAAAGAATGTCTCATTCAGGTGTGCATTAGTGGAGTCCACACAATACCTGCCAGCGAATACCCGAGATAAGAGAGAAAGAGGCGCTGGCTAGAGTTCTGTCATCGCTTCACTAAAAGCTTCAAATCAATAAATATATGGAAACTACTGTAATAAAAGAAACTCGGAAGAAAAAAGTCTCTGTGCTGTAATATACCCATTTTTCCAGCTATCAGGACAATGGCGGATGGTCACTTCATAGCAAGAACTGCCTCTCTGTGGTTCAATGTATAGTACTGTCCCCTTGTTTCTGCTCGTATATGATGAAGGAACAGATAGGGTCTCTGTGTAAATGATTTACAAGTAGAAGGTTGCACTTATCTATTCCTATAAGTGATGGAGATGCAGCTAATTCGACCTCTCTGTGGATTTGTATAAAAATCTAGGTATAAATGAAAGTAACTCCCCGACTCTTTTTGCAAATTATGTAGGTACAGACAGTACTGCCTCTGCTCCTGTAAATCATGTTGGCACAATCAATATTACGTGACAGTCTCTAATCTCTTCCTGTAAGTCATGTAGGTACAGATAGTACTGCTTCCCTGGTTCTTCCTGCAAATAAGTTAGGTAAAAATATTACTGCCTGTAAATGATGTAGGTACAGATAGTACTGCCTCCCTGTCTCTCCCTATAAATGATGTAGGTACAGATAGCACTGTCTCCCTGTCTCTCCTGAAATGATGTAAGTTTAAGATAGTTTG